>CAUYRH010060075.1:0-46683 GCA_963574655.1 Perodicticus potto | reverse complement strand
TTGCTCTTAAGTCACCTAGTTTGTGATACATTTTTAGAGCAGCCCTAAGAAACCAGTACAGCTAGGAAGTGATGAAACATGGCTCCAAAGCCTATGTTTTCATCCCAGTTCAAGTACACTCCAAGTAGTTAGACCAAAGTTATGTTTATAATGTTTAATAAATATCTCTGGATTTCAATTCTTTTGAAAGAATACAGAAGGATAAATTTTGATTTTTATGTCTTTGGAAAAAATGTTAGTAAAAGAATCATGTGAGATAAAAGATACCTGTACTTTTTGGTGCTAGCCATTTGGAACAACTCTGGGCATGCTTTCAGAGAATTTCCCCTTGGTTCACACAAAGATGAGGCAATTATAATCCCAAAGATCTAGTGTTTTTAGATTCACTGATGAGGCGTTTGCTAAAATTCTCCTAAAGTGAGAAGGTCATCTTGAGCCTCCCAGCTCCATTCAGCTGACTGGTGCAGTCCCAGTCTAGAAAACTCTCCCAAATCTCTCTCCAGGAGTATCCCTCCCATTGATAGCTGATTTTCTCTTTGGTGGAGATGGTCATTTGGGTTCAAAAGCAGTGATGGCTTCATTTTATCTGGGCCTTCAGTGTACAGAAACATGAAGGGGTGGAGCAAATTAATATTCAAGTGAACGTGGAGACGAGAAAGAAGGGCAGAATCTCAGGTGTTACCATCATGGAGAGCAAGCGTGAGAAGAACAAGAATCTCCAGGAAAATGACTGAAGGAGCAATATAACATTTGCTTGTGATACATGATTAAATGAAGTAGGTGACCTACTTTAGATTACCTACTAGACTCACTCTCTTACTGATTACTCTAAGGGAGGATGTTTGTAAATGGTGGATCTTATTCTCACTTACGAGCCAGTACTGGGAGGACTTGGAGAGAGCACAGGTCTAGATCACCCTCCCCTGCGCTTTGCATCAGCTTTTGGTCTTGGCAAGAAGTATTCACGTCCTGTGCCCTTTGTCGAAACCGTCCTGTAAACTTTAGGCAGAAATGTTAGGCAGAAAAGCTTCCCTGCTCACTAACCGTGGAGGGTGCGGTGACACTTTGAAGACTATGAAATGGCATTCTGCGAAAACCAGTGGCTTTTTTCTGAATAACATTATTGAAATGGCAGGACGTTTGTATAGCTTTCCCCACCCCCAGACCATTTTGTATCTTCTTTTGCAAAATCTACGCCTCATCATAACTCCATAAGGGAGGCATTATTATCCTTATTTTTTGGATGAGAAACTGAGGTGTTCGGAGGTTGAGTAGCCTGCTGGGTCACATGGTTCTCAAAGAACTCAGTCATCCCCAGGGGTATTTCCTGATGCTCCCCAAGAAGAGGACCTCACCTCCTCCACTTCTCCACCTAGTTTTTCCCTGGGAGCTTATCTAAGGTGGTGCCCTTGGTAACAGCAGCCGCAGAAATGCTTAAGCGTTGCATTAGCAGACAGGGAAGGAAAATTGATTAAATATCCATTTCACTTCAGGAGAGTTATATGTGTCTAGTTATAGAAAATGCTTTGGAGCCGCCAAGTTTTCCTTTTTATTCCTCATCTCCTTGGGGGAAGATAAACCAGAGATTAAAAAAAAAAAATACTGTTGACGTTGTTAAATTCTAAACCTCCCTGCCCTCTGCTCAGGCTAGCAGCTTTCCAAAAGCTGAATCTGAGCGATTTAGGCATAGGTTCATAAGACAAAGTGAATCCACTAATATACAGTTGTCCATTTTCCCAGCTGTTAAAGTGCAGATTTCCAGGAACTAAATTAAAATCGAAGATCGCCAGCAACTCTTTCCAACCAACTGTGTTTTGGGGCTTGAGCTTAAGGAGGATGTGGTTAAAGGACTGAAAGAGTACTTTCTTTATCTTTGCAGAGCAATATCCCTTTAGAGATCTAGATAAAATACTTTATTCCCTTTTAGTTATCGTATTTTGTGGGCTTTAATAACATTTCTTCAATTAAAAAATTGGATCACTTTAAATCTCCACCAAACTATTTGGCTTTTATGGACACAGAAAAGCCTAAGAAAGGCAAGAAAAAGTAACCTGTAGTTAACTTGTAATTCCAGCATTCAAAAGTAACGACAGATAGTATTATGGAGTCTATTCATCTAGTTAATTTGTGTGTGTGTGTATATGGTTTTACAAAACAAGACCACACTATTTCTTTAAAAAAAATGCCTTTTTGTTAACTCAAGCTGTATTTTATGAACATTTCTCTTACATCACTATTATTCTATGGCATCATTTTAATGGCTTTAGATATTTACTTCATTCTTAGTGTTGTACATTTTCTTTGAAATGGAAATAACATGTAGTTAATATCCACATACATAAATATATCTGATTAATTTTATTACAGGAGTGTGCCCATTTCTAAGGCTTTAAAAACACATTCTACCCTCCTCAGAATTAGGAAACATTTTCACTTTCTACCAGGAGCAAATTAAAGGCCCCAATTTCCTGGCACCCCAATCAGAACATGTTGTTTCGGTCATTGCCAATTTGGTAAAAGCACAACATGGTATTTTATGTCTGAAGTTACGTCTAGTATTAGGAAAATAAAAATTTCTTTGTTATTCAGTCATTTCTGTATTTGTGGATTGTCTGTTTATTATATTGAATGTATTTTTAGGGTCTTTATTTTTGTTATTTTTGTTGATGATTTGTAAGTGCTGAGTAGGTAAAGACCTTAATCCGTTTAATGTCTTGGGTTTCCTTTTCATTGTTACTTGTGTATCTGTGTGAATTTTCCATAATTTTAAGTCTTATTGATGGCATTTTTGACTTTCAGAAGTTTTGAGTGTTAAATTGTCAAATCTATCAATACTGCCTTTAACTGATTTATTGATAGAGTAGACAGAACTTTTTTTACCTCAAGAACAGAAAAATGTCCACAATAATTTGTACTAGAATTAAAAAATGATGCTATTGGTGTATTTAATGCTTGAGAATGTCTGGAATTTGGTGCAAATTATGAAAAAAGAAGTTAACATTTTCCCTTATATCTATCTAGCTTTGCCATGAAACCTTTCTAGAACTGTACTTTGTATGCATATATTCTGTTTTATTGTTCTGTTTATTGCTAGACTTTCATCACACCATTTTAATTGCTACAATTTTATAAAAAGTCTTAATGACTGGAATGAATTCCCTCTGCTTGCCATTATTTTGATCTTCATCTAATTGTTTAAAGCTTTTTTCTTGGATACTTTCATAGTTCCTTTTCCCAGGTAAATTTTAGAATAATTTTAACAAATCAAATAGGAAAAAATAAAGAAATGTCTCATTGGTATTTTAATTGAAATTGCAACTGCATTTAATATGTTAAGTGAACCCTAGGTAACCTGAGATGTGTTCAGTAGTTAGTCTTCTTATTTAGATGTGCTTTTTATGAAGTGAATTTAAGGATAAAGACAGATATTTTAAGACACAGACATTTTCTGAGGTTGTAACAGTTATTTCTAAATCTCCACAGGATAGAGATGGCAAATATTCTATATTTATCAATGACTTTTTGACTATAGCAAATCTATTTGTTAATCCCAACGAATCTTAGACTTATCCATCTAAGACTAGTGTTTAAAAGATGCTTGAGAGTGTAGGGACTGCATAAAATGTTTACAGTGAAATAAGGAATTTGTTACTTCACTGATCTATACTGATCTCCACCTTAGTTTTATATACGCACACATAGGCACATACATGCATACATATAAATATGTATCTAGCATAGACTGTGAGTATTTTCTAAACTCGTTTCTGGCATAATAATCTTTATGATACATTAAACTAATATTTAGAAAATAGGTATTAATTTCTCCCGCTACTTGATGCAAGCTATAAACACATGCCTAAATAATTGTAAGATTCCTTCATCTGGGTGCAGTGGTTCACACTTATAATCCCAGCACTTTGGGAGGCTGAGGCAGGAGGATCACTTTAGGCCTGTGGTTTGAGACCAGCCTGGGAAGTACAGCAAGACCTTCATCTTTGCCCAAAAGGAAAACAAAACAATTTGAGTGTGATGGCACACTGGTGTAGTGTTGGCTACTCTGGAGGCTGAGATGGGAGGATTGCTTGAGCCCAGGGATTGAAGATTACTATGAGTGCTGATGCACTTCAGCCTGGGTGACAGAGTATTTTTAAATATCTATTAAAGAAGATATTTTACTTTAATCTGCCCCTCTGCCATCCGAAGTCTCACGTGTTTGTGGCCTCTTATTTCTTTCCCTCCCTGGCCCTCTAAAGGAATATGCAGAGCATAACTTTGTGTGCCCTCTATTGTCCCTAAGTCCTTCCCTCCCGAGTGATTTGCTTAGATGAAAGTTTCAACTGCTAGGTTACCACTTGATTTCTTAAAGAGGAAGTAACCTTTATTCTTCTGATAATTGCAAATACTTCTCACAAGACAAACAAGTAACAAGGTGAAATATGCTCTTCATGTATCCTCTAAGCCTTCAGAAAAAGTAATGGTAGAATAATTTATAAAACAATAGATTTCTCCCTGAGCAAGAAGCTATTAAAAGCGGCACTGCATTCTCCTTTCTCTCCAAGCCCAAGGAGGAGGAAGGAAATAGAATGTAAGTCAGGGGAAGTCATTCCAGGTGTGAACTCTATGTATAGTTTGCATTCCCTGCACAATAATGACCTTCAGTAGTGACATAACTTTCCCAGGGTCTGTGGATACTTAAAGAACCCTTTTCTAGGCAATGCTGCACCTGGGCACAGTAGACCCAGCATTACCTGGCTATATGCCTTGTTCTGTTCAGAAGACAGCCTGTGTCAGGGAACAAAGGAGCCTATGTCTCTTGTGTCTTTTCCATGGGTCCTTGCCTCGGGCTACCTGTTACCGGTATTTGAGTAATTCTAAACAGTGCAGGATTTTTTTTTTCCTGAATGGTCTCAAGAATTGACTCATTCTTGCCTTTCTCTTTTTAGTTATCCTAGAAAATTGGGGTGAGTGACTAGGCCTGTTTAAGAAATAGATTCCTGTTTTTCCCCTTAGAAATAGTATGAAAATTACTCAACTACTAATACAAAATTAGCCAGTTGATTGCTTTTGCCTGGGGGACAGGATCATTGAAGGTCAAGAAGTGAGCTAAAACTGTAAAAATTGCTGAGATTCCTTTCCGTATTATCAAAATTATTAGAAGAAAAATAATGTATTTTCTCTCAAGGGAAGTCACCCTTCACCCTTAAGAGGATAATTATAGAACCAGCAAACACCTGGATAAGAATAACATCTCTCACGAATCAATTCCAGGGCAAACTGTAATTTTTCACTTTTAGGAAAGAAAACCAGTTAGTAATTTTTTTGACAAAAGTTCTGGGTAAAAAAAAAAAGAATCATGGGTCACGAGAGAAAGAGAAGGTGGTGGCAGATTGGTTTCTGCTTCGTTTTCCATTCTAGTTTTTGTGTGTCCCTAGATTTTTTGAAATATGTGATATGAGAAATCACTCAAGTCTTTTTCATAGTGCCTTTATCTTCCATGTGCTGTTTCTGCTGGTTGGATTGGGGTCTATTTTCATAATGAGTTGATTTAGGGGCAAGAGTCTGCTCAACACTGTAGAGTGAGTTCATTGGGAGAGATGTAGGGCGTAGGACACTTTTCTCCAGGGCACTAGAGTAAAGCAATCAACCTTAAATTACAGTCCTGGCTCTCTGAGGTGTGGAGAGAAACGCTGTTTGATTTTCTGAAGTAAAGGAAACTCACAAAAATAGGTACTTACACTTTTGGTCTCTTCAATGTCCCCATTACAGCATGAAAACAAATTAAAGTTAATAGACACGAGAAATGTGCTTCCCTGGGAAATTCTGGATGTGACAAAGGGTGGTGCTAGATCAGAAGTTGTGTCTTCTTACACAAAACATAATTTAGGAGACAAATTCAGAGACAAACGAATGTGGTTCAAACGGCGCCTTACTTCCATTTGTCCTATTTATCTGGAACATTCTAAAGTTTTGTGAATTTCTGTTGGAGAAAAGAAAACATAGATGTTAAATGAAGTTGCAAAAAAGGATGATAGATGCAAAATAGAGGGACTAAATGTGTTACCGAGAGTATAGAGGCTGGAGCAATTCATTCTGATTATGAGGAATAAGGGAGAACTGTACAGAGGAGGTGGTATCTGAGTAAGAGTCAAAATGTTTCAATAAGTTGAAAATTGGGGGAGGGGATGGTATCCAATGGAGGCCGTGGCTTAAGCCCCAGCATAGAGCAGTGGAGGGGCTGTTGCTGAGAGTGCCCCTTTCCCAGAGGTGTTAGGTTCAAGGGTGCCCTCATCAGACCTATGCTGACAGCAAAATGTGCTGGTCTTCATCAAGTTAGCTTCTTCAGATACAGATCACTATCTCAGGATGACACTTTGGCGTCCTCAACATCACCAAACATAGGTCTTGACTAAAAATGAACAGGACCCTGGGTCTGATTTTATCCCAGCACTAAATGTATTTTTCAGATTGCTTGGAATCTTAGAAATTTCTTTCTCTTTTTTTCTTAGTATAATTCATAGAGCTTGAAAATGAAAAATAAGATGTCTTGTAATCTTTTCCATATGGAAGGGAGAACCCTTTTGTGATTGTTAGTGACCAGGACTACTTCCTGCTCGGAATTTTCAGCAGTGGGAGTACAAAGCTTCAGTACTTGTTAACATTTCACTTAAAACACAGGGTCGGCATAGGATTAGATCAGACAGACTTGCTCTGGAGTATGGGTGGGTTTTTAACAGCATCTCTTGCTTTACGCTTCTGTAACAGAAAAACCAGAAGACATTTTACCAGCAAATGAGAAATCTACTTTATTACTTGTATCCTATAAGCTAGAGTTTTTCTTTCTTTTATGGTATATTTATCTTCTTCGTGTTTTCTCTGATGAGGCAAAATCTTCTTAAAACTCTTCTAAATATCAAAATAGTCAAGGGAAAAGAAGGAGAACTGAGAAGTTCAGTATGTTAACCACTTAGCTGTGCCAACATGAGTACTGTGTTCTGGATGTGGAAGAAATATTGAAGGCCTAAGCGGACCAGGAAGAGCACGGGCAATGTGCACCCACACACTTGTGAAGTGAGGAAGCGACAGGTGGCGGTCAGAGTCAGAGAAGGAAGGAGTCCAGTTGCAAAGCCAATGAAAATTTGCATCGGTCTACATTTTCCTTTCTTCACTGGAGATGCAGTGGCTGCAATAAAATCCTATTCTTTTCATGTAGTATGCAGGGGGAACTTTGGGTTGCCTACAGTTCTCATGTCTACTGATGGCCAGTTTTGAAAGAGTTGAAATAAACCAACAACAAGAGCTATCCGTGTTTACTCTTTCTTTGGTGATTCAAAAGCAGTCTAGATGGATGCTAATAGTATTTCGTGTTGTCACACAGCCATCAATAAGACATTGAAATGGTTATATTTCAAAAAAATTAATACTAATTTATTTATTAAATCATAGCTGTGTACATTAATGCAATCATGGGGTACAATGTGCTGGTTTTATATACAATTTGAAATATTTTCATCGAACTAGTTAACATAGCCTTCATGGCACTTTCTTAGTTATTGTGTTCAGACATTTGTATTCTGCATTTAGTGAGTTTCACCTGTACCCTTCTAAGATGCACCGTAGGGGTGGTCCCACCAATTACCCTCCCTCCATTCATCCTCCCCTTTTGAGATAGAGCCTCAAGATTTTGCTCTGGGTAGAGCGCTGTGGCATCATAACTCACAGCAACCTCCAACTCTTGGGCTCAAGTGATCCTCTTGCCTGGTTTTTCTATTTTTAGTAGAGATGGGATCTTGCTTTTGCTCAGGCTGGTCTCCAGGTCATGAACTCAAGCAATTCACCCGTCTCAGCCTCCCAGAGTGCTAGGGTTACAGGTGTGAGCCACCGCTCCCGGCCAGTACTAATTTTGGTAGAGATTTCCAAAGAAGATTTAGTTTTACTGACATGAAATGTAAGGACACCTTGAATTTAGGAAATGCTTGCTCTTTATACAATTTAAAAGTTTAACAATCTGTCACTTCTTATTGCATAAGAGAAGCACTAGGTATTCTACCTGGGTGTTTTCTAACTTAGAAATGAAAATATTTAAAATGTCCCTTCTAGTGGTATGAGACAAAGCTGAGACTAACTAGAAAAGGAGCTGGGTTGTTTCCGTCTTAATGCAGAGAATTAACCACAAAATTCTATTGTCACTAACAAAATCTGTTATTTGTGTAGCATTTTATGGAGCGCAAAAAATCAAAGGCCTATGATTCATAGTTGTTTGTTGGATTTTATATCAACTCTCTGTACTCCATAATTCAGGCTTGAGGAGATTAATGATAGAACCAAAATTATGCCCTTTATTAAGTGGCCCAGGTGTGACTTGAAGCAGATATTCTCACTGTAGGCACCATGATTTTTCTACTAAACCTCATACTTTTCCATTATCTTTCTCTTGTTCAAAGATATTTGGCAGAGATTTGCACATTTTAAGAACTTTTCCAGTGAAGAACATCATCTTGGGCCAAGTTAATTGACCCATGAGGCAACCATCCTCTATTTCCTCTCTTGGTGTGGTTTTGGTTCTTCATTTTCTTCTTCAACTCTTCCTTCTTCTCTTCCTCCTCTTCCATGTCTCTGATGATGACGATGATTATCATGTCTCACCACCAAGCTTGGGAAGAGACGAGGGAGCTGTCATTCCATGCCACGCCCCTCTTCTTTCATTTCAGTTAAAATTTATCTAGTTATCATTGACGAAAGAAGAGGAAAAATGTAACTCTTCCCTTCATTCTTTGTCTCTCTTTCTCTCTCAAATAATCCTCTTCATCTTTCGTTTTTTCTTCACTTTTTTCTTTATATCTTCCCCACTTTATCAGCTCTCCCCCAAATATCTAACCACAGACATTCCAAAGCAGCTGTTTTCTGGGACAAAACAACCATCTGCCTCATTGCCTGGGCACCACCCTTGCATACCAGAGAGACGGACAGGCTGTTCTGATCTGCCTTTGCCTAAGAATCCAGTTAACCACCTTCACAGGCTTAATTCCACAGGCCACACATCAGCTTATGGCTTCAGTAATATGGAAAGATGTATTTGTCCAATTTCAGTTTAGAAACAGAAACCAGTATATTTTGCCCATGATGGCAGTAAATTCAATCCCTTGCTGCCACTACCACACACAAAATCACTCTCAGCTGTATCCACAAACAGAGCTTTAATTTAAAATCCAAACTCTGAAATCAAAGTTTCTCAACTTTAGGAAGTTTCCTCCTAAATCAGGTGATAGCGAGTGAGAAAGAGCAGGGTGGGATTCTCTTGGGATCTGGCCGCAAGTTCTCCCTCAGGTCCGAGACTACCTTTCTTAGCCACTCGAAATAACACCAAGGATCCGTGCACAGAGGTGGATATGATTCAGTTTAGGAAATAGAAATTCAAATCTTCCACATAAGCTAAAATCAAAGAGCAGAGATAAAAGATGCTTTAGTTTAGCTTTGGCATGTATATCAGTTCACAGTTGTGACAAAGTAGTCACTGGCCAGTCTGGAGGAGAGCACGGAGGTGGCAGTGACCCACTCGGCTCCCACTTCAGGACTAAGGTACTTGTTCCTCCAGCTGCCGGAAGTGTGACAGCTGATGGCCCTCAGTTGATTCTTCTCCTGGAATTGCCCTTGGCCATCAGTACTGCCTTGATCATGGTGGTGCCCCCTTCCCAGGGAGAGCCCTCCCAATGGCTGGCCCATATCCCTCAAGGCAGCACAACTCTGGAGGGGCCAGCCCAGCCCCAGAGCTCCCAGCAGGCCATCCAGGACTTTCTGCTGTGCATGCATCCCAGCCCAGCCTCTCTCCGGCCCAGTCCTAAAAGCATCCCCCATACAGCTGCTGTAGGCTGTCTCCGAGCCTGGGAGTCTGTTCTCTGGGGAACCCCATCTTCTACACATTCTCTCAAGACCATTAAAGCACAACTGAATTTGGTGGAGAAAAAAGCCCCTGGACATCTGCCACAGTTATTCCTCATAACCCAGGGAATGAAGCAAAACCTCAGCAAGAATTCTTATAATTCCTCTTGCTCTTAAAGAACCTAACTTTATCTCTAAGCGTCCCACAGAGATGAGATTAAACAGCCCCACAACCTACACCAGGAAGTAGGATATGTCATCTCCTTGTTATGACTAGTTCCTTTAAAAGGGGGACATTTTGACTAATATGTTTTTCAGGAGTCCAAGAGCATTCATTCATTAGTATCTATAGAATGAAACTTATCAAAAACAAAAGGATACTTTTATCATATGGACTAGGAATGATTTTCTCATCTAAACATATGGCTACTATATATACATATGATATAAAAAGCAAAGTCATTTAAGGAAATTCTTTGGGCTAAAAACTGGACATTGATAAAATCATATCCCTAGATTACTTTTCTCTTTGTTTCTGAGAATTGAGAAGAGAGGCAGTAATAATAGTCATCATTTACTGAAAAAATTATTATCCTCCTATAGCTGTGCTACGCACTTTACATATATCATCAAATTTAATGTTTGCAACATCCTGGTGAAATTATTATAAACATTTCCGTCTTGCAAATCAGAATTAAACCCACAGAGGGGCAGGTTAATTTGCATAGGGTCACATAGCTGTTGGGAAGAGCTAGAATTTGCATCTAAACATATCACACTTTTATCCCATATTCTTAATCATTGTGCTTAATTTCTTTCGTCCTCTATCATTTAAAATTCTTTTGCTTTAAAGGTGAATATTTTTGCCTAGTGCACCAAAATTCTTTAGCATCATATTGTAAAAACTACTGCTGAGAAATATGCCTGAACTGGAGTTTGGTTTTAGAAATGGAAGGATAAAAGTAGATAGTTTTCTCACGCACTCAGGTTTCCTGTGCTTGCCTTCGTCAATATATACATAGAGCTTTCTTTGCTCTGAAAACTGCAGGAATTGTGGCCACTGAACCATAAACATGACTACATTCTTATCCTATGTGTCCTGATACCTGAATTCTTAGCACATCAGCAACCAAAGATTGTCTGATTTCTTGCACAAAGTTTTAAGCTTATTATTCTGGGTGATTTCTTCATTATTTGAACACTTGTAGTTTTAAAACCCTTTTCAGTTACCATAGGCCCCTCGTGCTCCCATGTTCCAAGCTGACTAGAAGTTAATGAACAAATTTTTTAGGTAAATTAGGAAGGCTGTTGGGAGCAAAACCTCTTTCAGACTCCATAGGTGCTACTCATAAACATGGTTCGTGTCTCTCAAATAAATGGTTAATCTATTGATTTTCAATTTAAGATTTTCAAGTTTACAGCTTCCAAGTGCTGCATAAGATACTAAAATAAGGTTACCAAACAGGCAGGAAGATAAGTAGAATGTATATGTTTATTTTGTTTTGAATGATGCCTGTCCAAATGTCAGCTTATGGCAGGTTGATGATACATCTGGTCATTCTTGTTTGGTAAATCCTCTTATTTCAGAAGTTGAGGGATGACCACAGTCTAGAACTGAAAAGAATGCTCAGGGTTGGGAGCTAAGCAGAATTTGTGGTATCACATCTAGACTTTTTCTTCTTCAGTAGCTTTATAGGGAAGTCACAGTCAAGAAAACTGAGAAGAACAAGTGATCCCATCTCAGGGTGGGCAAGGGACCTGAAGAGAAACTTCTCTGAAGAAGACAGACGCATGGCCTACAGACAAATGAAAAAATGCTCACCATTCTTAATCATCAGAGAAATGCAAATCAAAACTACTTTGAGATATCATCTAACTCCAATAAGATTATCCCACATCACAAAATCCCCAAACCAGAGATGCTGGCGTGGATGTGGAGAAAAGGGAACACTTCTATATTGCTGGTGGGAATGCAAACTAATATGGTCCTTTTGGAAAGATATCTGGAGAATATGCAGAAATCTAAAAATAGAACTGCCATTCAATCCTGTAATTCCTCTTCTAGGTATATATCCAGAAGAACAAAAATCATATTATAACAAAGATATCTGTATCAGAATGTTTATTGCAGCCCAATTCATAATTGCTAAGTCATGGAAAAAGCCCAAGTGCCCATCAACCCACAAATGGATTAATAAATTGTGGTATATGTACACCATGGAATATTATGCAGCCTTAAAGATGGAGACTTTACCTCTTTCATGCTTACGTGGATGGAGCTGGAAAATATTCTTCTTAGCAAAGTATCTCAAGAATGGAAGAAAAAGTATCCAATGTACTCAGCCCTACTATGAAACTAATTTATAGCTTTCAAATGAAAGCTATAACCCAATTACAGAACAAGAACACAGTGAAAGGGGCAAGGGAGGGGAGGGGAAGGAAAGGATAGGCGGAGGGAGAGTAATTGGTGGGTCCACACTTACGGTGCATCTTAGAAGGGTACAGGTGAAACTTACTAAATGTAGAATATAAATGTCTGCACACAATAATGAAAAAAATGCCATGAAAACTATGTCAACCAGTTTGATGAAAATATTTCAAATTGTGTATAAAACCAGCACAACGTACCCCATGATTGCATTTATGTACACAACCATGATTTAATTTAAAAAAAAAAAAGGAAGAAGAAAGAAATAGGTGGTGGTGATAGTTGCACAACATTGTGAAATAATTATTATCACTGAATTGTAACTTTAAATAATCTACCTATTTAATGCCATCCCTATTAAGATACCAACATCGTACTTTCACGACTTGGAAAAAATGATTCTGTGTTTTATATGGAATCCAGAAAAAACCCCGCACAGCTAAGGTAATTCTTAGTAATAAAAACAAGCTGGGGCATCACCAGACCAGTCTTTAGGCTGTACTACAAAGCCATAGTCGTCAAGACGGCATGGTACTGGCACAAAAATAGAGACATAGACATTCGGAATAAAATAAAAAACCAGGAGATGAAACTAACATCTTACAACCGCCTAATCTTCGATAAACCAATCAAAAACATACCTTGGCAGAAAGACTCCCTATTCAATAAATGGTGCTGGGAGAACTGGATATCCACATGTAAAAGACTGAAACTGGACCCTCACCTTTCTCCACTCACAAAAATTGATTCAAGTTGGATCAAGGACTTAAATTTAAGGCATGACATAATAAAAATCCTGAAAGAAAGCATAGGAAAAACACTGGAAGATATCAGCCTGGGGAAAGACTTCATGAAGAAGACTGCCATGACAATTGCAACAACAACAAAAATAAACAAATGGGACTTAATTAAACTCAAAAGCTTCTGTACAGCTAAGGAGACAACAACCAAAGCAAATAGACAACCTACCCAATGGGAAAGTATATTTGCATATTTTGAATCAGACAAAAGCTTAATAACTAGGATCTATAGAGAATTCAAATTAATCCACATGAAAAAAGCCAATAATCCCATATATCAATGGACAAGAGACATGAATACAACCTTCTCTAAAGAAGACAGATGAATGGCTAGCAAACATATGAAAAAACGTTCATCATTCTTAATTATTAGAGAAATGCAAGTCAAAACCACCTTGAGATACCATCTAACTCCAGTGAGAATGGCCCACAAAATCTCAAAACTGCAGATGCTGGCATGGATGTGGAGAGAAGGGAACACTTCTACACTGCTGGTGGGACTGCAAACTGATACAACCTTTTTGGAAGGAAGTATGGAGAACTCTCAAAGAACACAAGCTAGACCTCCCATTTGATCCTGCAATCCCATTACTGGGCATCTACCCAGAAGGAAAAAAATCCTTTTATCATAAGGACACTTGCACTATTCTGTTTATTGCAGCTCAATTTACAATCACCAAAATGTGGAAACAGCCTAAATGCCCACCAACCCAGGAATGGATTAACAAACTATGGTATATGTACACCATGGAATACTATTCAGCCATTAAAAAACATGGAAACTTTATAGCCTTTGTATTAACCTGGATGGAAGTGGAACACATTATTCTTAGTAAAGCATCACAAGAATGGTGAAGCATGCATCCCATGTACTCTATTTTGATATGAGGACAATTAATGACAATTAATGACATGGTGGGGGTGAGGGAAGGGGAGAGCAGAGAGAGAAAGAATGAAGAAGGGGTGGGAAAAGGAAGCGCAGAGAGAGGGAAGGAGCAAGGTGGGTGGGGTCTTGGTGTGTGCCACAACTTTTGGGGGCAAAACACGATTGTAAGAGGGACTTTGCCCAACAAATGCAATCAGTGTAACATGGTTTCTTGTACCCTCAATGAATCCCCAACAATTAAAAAAAATAGTTAAAATGATGGATTTTGTGTTATGTATATTTTACCATATTAAAAACATTTAAAAAGCAAATAAAAGCACAATTGACAATTAAAAAAAAATAGCCAAGTATTGTAGTGGGTGCCTGTAGTCCCAGCTACTGGGAGGCTGAGGCAAGAGAATTGCTTAAGCCCAGGAGTTTGAGGTTGCTGTGAGCTGTGATGCCATACTGAGGGTGACATAGTAAGACTCTGTCTCAAGAAAAAAAAAGAAAGAAAGAAAGAAAGAGAAAGAGAGAGAAAGGAAAGAAGGAAGGAAAGAAGGAAGGAAGGAAGGAAGGAAGGAAGGAAGGAAGGAAGGAAGGAAGGAAGGAAGGAAGGAAGGAAAGGAAGGTGCCACCCGTGCCTATATTCTTCAGAGTTCTAATTAGGAAAGGATGTTGAATTTTATTGAATGCTATTTTGGCATCTATTGAGAGTATCATACAGTGTTTGGTTTTGCTTCTGTTGATATAGTGAATTACGTTTGTGGACTTGTGTATGTTAAACCAGCCTTGCATCCCTGAGATGAAACCTACTTGATCATGATGTGTGACTTTTTCTAATGAGGCGCTGTGGTCTATTGGCTAGGATTTTATTGAGAATTTTTGAATCTATATTCATTAGTGAAATTGGTCTGAAGTTCGCCTTTGTAGTTGGGTCTTGTCCTGGTTTGGGTATGAGGGTGATGCTTGCTTCATAGAACATTTTGGGGAAGATTCCTTCCTTCTCCATTTTTTTGGAATAGTTTCTGTAGACGGGCATAAGATTTTCTTTGAAGGTTTGATAGAATTCTGGTGTGAAGCCATCTGGACCAAGGCATTTTTTGTTGTTGGGAAATTTTTTATTGTTTCTTTGATCTCAGTGCTTGAAATTGGTCTGTTCAGGAGATCTATTTCTTCTTGATTAAGTCTAGGGAGAGAGGATATGGTTCCAAGTATTGATCCATTTCCTCCACATTATCAAATTTCTGGGCACAGAGTTTCTTGTAGTATTCAGATATAATCTCTTGTATTTGGGTGACTTCTGTTGTTATTTCCCCTTTATTGTTTCTGATTGAGGTTACTAGAAACTTTACTTTTCTATTTCTAGTTAGTCTGGCCAAAGTTTTATCTATTTTATTTATTTTCTTAAAGAAAAAACAACTTTTGGTTTTGTTAATTTTCTGAATGATTTTTTTGTTTTCAATTTCATTAATCTCTGATTTGACTTTGGTTACTTCTTTTATTCTGTTGGGTTTAAGGTTAGATTGTTCTTCTTTTTCCAATTCCATAGATGGTTTGTGAGTATGTTGATATTCTCACTTTCTGTTTTCCCAAATGTAGGTATCTAGTGCAATAAATTTTCCTCTCAGGACTGCTTTTGCTGTATCCCACAGATTTTGGTAACTTGTGTCCTCACTGTTGTTATGTTTGAGAAAATTAACAATTTCTTCTTTTATCTCTTCCTGCACCCAACTATCATTCAGTATAAGGTTGTTTAATTTCCATGCATTTGTGTAGGAATGAACATTTTTGTTGGAGTTCAGTTCCACCTTTATAGCTTTGTGGTGTGAGAAGAGACAAGGTATAATTTCTCTTCCTTTAATTTTTCTGAGGTTTGACTTGTATCCTAGGATGTGATCTATTTTGGAGTATTTGCCATGGGCTGATGAGAAAAAAAGTATATTCTTTTGGTTAGAGGTGATGTGTTCTGTACATGTCTATTAATCTCTTTGTTCTAAGTACACATTTAAGTCCTTTGTATCTTTGTTTAGTTTCCGTTTAGAAGATCTGTCCAGTTCTGTCAGAGGGGTGTTAAAGTCCTGAGATAAAAGTCCTGAGATATTATGGTGTTATGGGATCTCATATTGCTCAGACCCCTCAAGGTCTGTTTGATAAATCTGGGAGCATTTAAGTTAGGTGCATAAATATTTAAAATTGACATGTATTGTTCCTTTGACCAGTACGTAATGTCCATCTTTGTCTTTCTTAACTTTAGATGCTTTGAATCCTATTGTATCTGAGAATAAGATTGCAATCCCTCCTTTCTTCTGATTTCCATTTGCTTGAAATAATGTTTTACATCCCTTAACCCTGAGTCTTGATTCATTTTTCAGGGCTAGGTGTGTCTCCTGGAGATAGCATATGGATGGCTTGTGCTTTTTTAATCCATTCAGCTAACCTTTGCCTCTTTGGTGGGGAATTCAATTCACCAACATTTATTGAGAATATTGATAAGTGTAGTAAAATTTTATTCATCTTGTTATGAGAAAAGTCTGTTGCATAGCTTTATCCTTTGTGCCATTGTGGAAGCTAGGTTTTGCCCTTTAGCTTCTAGGTATTTACCTTGGTGGTGGTCCATGGTGGTGTTCAGTTTGAGAATAGGTCTAAGTATTTCCTGTAGTGCAGGTCTTGTTGTGGCAAATTTCTTCAGTGCTCATATATCCACAAAAGATTTGATTTCTCCATCCATTTTGCAGCTTAGTTTAGCAGAATACAGAATTCTGGGCTGAAAATTGTTTTGTTTACTATATTGAAGATAGATGACCATGCTCTTCTGGCTTGGAAAGTTTCAGTGGAAAAGTCTGTTGTCATCCTATTAGCTCTGCCCCTATTGGTCAGTTGGCACTTACTCCTAGCTGCTGGCAGTATTATCTCCTTCATCTTGACTTTAGACAGGTTCATCACCGGTGTCTTGAAGAAGCTCTGTTAGACTCAAGATGATCCAGGGTTTTATATCCATCTGAAAGGAGTCTGTTGGGATCTTTAGTAAAACTTGGGAAGTTTTCATTTATGATAGTCTCCAGTAGGGCTTCCATACCTTTGGGACAATCTTCTTCCCCTTCAGGGATTCCTATTATTCATATGTTTGAACGCTTCATGGAGTCTCATAGTTCTCTAAGTGCCTACTCTACTTTCTCTTTTTCTCTCTTGTTTTCTGCCTCTGTACCTACCTAGGTTAACTCACTTTATCCTCTAGCTCTGCTATTCTTTCTTCTCCATGGTCTAACATATTTTTTGATACTTTCCACTGCTTCTTTACATTCCCTGATTGTCTCCTTCATTTCCTTAAGCTCCGTCATACCCTTTCTATGATATATGTTCTACATATCTCTCATCTGACTTTTGGTTCTATCTTTCCATTTTCTCATTTATTTCCTTAATTGTATTAATCATCCATATTTTAAATTCCCTTTCTGTCAAATCCATTAATTCTTTATAGGGGAAGTTTTCTGTAAAAACTGCCTCACGGTCCCTTGGAGGAGTTGCTCTATTTTGGTTCTTCATGGTGCCTGAATTATTCTTTTGATTCTTCATGTGTGCTTTCTTCTTGTTCACCTCCTTTTGCTCCTTTTTCCTTCTCACTTCCTCCTTTGCTTCAAATTACCTTGTCTCAGAGTTTAGGTGATGAAGAGGTCTCTTGATATGAGGCCAAAAGGAGGAGGAGAAAGGTAAAGAGTGAGCAGGGAGAAATAAGAGAAAAAGAAAGAAAGAGGAAAAAAGAAGGAAAGAGTAAGAGAAAAGAAAAAGAAAAGAAAGAGAAAAAAGGAGAAAGGAGTAACAACACACAAAAACTTGAAGAACAGGAAGATAGGAAGAGAGGATGAGAGTAATGGAAGAAATGGTATTGATCAGCACAGTACTAAGGCCACACCTGTAACTCAAGAATTTCAAAGAGCTAGACTGGGTAGGTTCCTCAAAATCAGGTGCTCCTTACCATCCTGAATGGAGCCAGACTTTTTCTCTCCACCACACTGGCAGCAAATCCGCTCCACCACACTAGTCGCAAATTCGCTCCACCACACTGGCAGCAAATCCACTCCAATCAGCCCTCAAATCTGGCCACTAATCACACTGTTCAGATGTGCCCAATCTTCCAGGCTTTCCACTCAACACTCAGCTTCCCCCTAGTACCAAAAACTGCTAAAAGGCTTTTTCCTGTCCCGGACTTCTGTGACAGAGCCTGTCACTCCCGCCAGCTCACAGAAAACTTGCCTAGTATGTCGGATCTCCACTACCCCCATACCCGTACTATATCCAGCACCACACCATCACCATGGTCCCCAAACCACAGCTTCAGGCAAGGTCTCTGTGCTAGGTGCAGCCTGGATTTCTCTCGTTCCTCCATCTCACTAGGAGAACTCGGCTCAATGACCTTTCTGTTTTCAACCTTTTTTTTTTTTTTCCTTTTTGTAGTTTTTGGCCAGGGCTGGGTTTGAACCCACCACCTCCGGCATTTGGGGCTGGCGCCCTACTCCTTTGAGCCACAGGCACTGCCCCCAGTAGCCTTTCTGGTCTGCCATCTCTGCCCTGTCCTCCCCACCCATGAGTCTTTGGAGTGAGTCAAGGAATATGAGATGAAGCCCTAGAATTCGTTATAGGGAAGGGATATTAACAGCTTATCTCCCTCTAGGCCCTTTGTCTTGTGACCATTTGGCAGTTGGGTAATAGTTTTATTTTCATCAATATTTGTAGCATATGTTAGTTCATAGCACAAACCATTTCCCAGCATCCTCCTTTCATATTTTTCAGCACTTGCAGGTCACAAGGATACAGAGGATGTGGCAGCACTCTAGGAATTTCCATAGTCAAGGAGAATGAGAAATGAAAGTTTCTCCGTTTGACCTTGGAGGGCTCAATGGAGTCACTTGAAGGTCCTCTTCTATCTTTCCTTCTTCTCTCCATCCCTCTAATCCTGAGTCTGGGGTCTGTAAAAGCACAGTGGGCTGCTCTTATCTTCTTTACCCCCCAAATCCTCCAGTATTAACCGATTCCTAAGCCTTCATGATATCAGAGGATAAAAAAGTGGGACTAGAGGGGGAAAAACGGATTTAGACAATAATACTAGGCACTCTTCACTTGAAATAAGACCTTCTCCTCATCAAAGGGCACTATCAAGAAGTGAAAAGATAACCTCAAAATGGAAGAACATATTTGCAAATCATATAGATGATAAGGACCTAGTATCCATAACGTATAAAGAACTCATACAACTAAACCATAAAAAGACCACCCAGTTAAAACATAGGCAAGGAATTTCAGTGATGTTTCCCATAAGATGGCATAAAAATGGCTAACAAGGATATGCAAATATGCTGAGTATCATTAGCCACTAGGGAAATGCATTTCAAATCACAATGAGATACGACTTCACACCAACTAGGATTGACTTCACACCAACTAGGATTGCTAAAATTAGAAACTAACAAACGTTGACAAGGGTATGGAACAATAGGAGCTCCATACACTGATGGTGGAAACATGAAACTGTGCCACTGCTGTGGAAAATGACATGGCAGTTTCTCAAAAGGCTGATCAGAGTATTACCGTATAATGCAGCAATTCTATTCCTTAGGTACAGATAGACCTGAGAGAACTGAAAACAGGTGTTCAAACAACAATTTTTACATAAATGTTCACAGCAGCATTATTTATAATAGCCCAAAGTGGAAACAACCTAAATGCTCATTAATCAATGAAAGGATACACAAAATACTGCATGTACATGTTGTGGAATATTATTCACCCCTTAAAAAGGAAGGAAGTACTAATAGCTTCTATGACAGTGATTTTCAACCAGTGTGCTGTGAGAGGATGTTAAGTGTGCTGCAAAAATTTTCAAAGATCATTAATTAAATTATTTTGCAACGCAGTTCAAAGCACAATAAGTATATTCTTTCTTTTACAATCAACATAATTTAAATGTGCTATAGAAGTTTAACTATAGGTTGAAGTGTGCCATGAGATAATAAAGGTTGAAAAACACTGCACCATGACGTGGATGAATATTGAAGATATCAAGTTAAGTGAAAGAAGCCGGATGCAAAAAGTTGCATGCGTGTGTGACTCCATTTGTATGAAATTTTCAGAATAGGCAAATCCATAAGGATAAAAAGTAAACTATGGGTTTCCAGAGGTTGGGAAGAGGCAGGTGACTAATAGGTACAAGGTTTCTTCGGTTTTGGAGACAATCTGGACTTAGATAATGGTGATGCCTGCACAATACAGTCAATATACTAAAAACCTCTGAATTCGCAAATTTTATAATGGTAAATTTTATGCAAACTATATCTCAGTTAAAAACATTTAAAAAATAATACCAGGTGTCATTTATTGACTAATTTCTCCTCACTGGGCTAAGTGACATACGTAAACCAAAGAGCCACTAACTCTATTCAAAGAATCCTGTGGAGCACTTTCAATTAACATCACGAAACAGCCAGTGCTGAGGCTGGAGACAGGACTCTGAAGCCAGACGATGTGGTTAAAATCTCAGCCCTTACCCTTCTGGGGCTTTGCATGGGTCATTCCATGTCTGTGTCTCAGTTTCCTCATCTGTCTATTGGTAACATAATAGAATCTAGTACCTGGCGCCTTACGTAGTAAGCACTGAGTAAATTTGGGGCAATCACCTAAAGATCCTCTCTTCTCATCCCCTCTCATGCTGAATTTGTTATTTTTATACAATCAGAATAGGAAATGGAGACCCAGAATGATGACATGACTTGTCCAAGATCACGTAACTAGGATGCCGAAGTCTGGGCTCCAAACCGAGACAGAGACACCAGAAGCTGCTCTTAGTCACTATCTTGCTATAAGGACAGTGAAAAAATTCAAACTATTCCCTGTTTCAACGTATGGTCTCAGAGTGAGCTCCATCTGCAAAAGTGAAAATGTGCCTGTCGTCCCACTGGTGAGAAAGCACAGCAAGACGTGAATGTTCTCTGCAACTGGACAGGAAGCTGCCCAGACCCTTCTCCCAGCCCTGCCCCAGGGGTGTCAGGAAGCAAAGTGGGGTGGAGGACCCCACCCCACAGGCCTTCCTCTGAGTCACCGGTAGGAAGTCTGTCCTGCTGGTTGTGATTATTTACCCTCTCTGCTGTGTTAGGCGCTGTTAAGCTTTGCAAATTAACTCACAACAGGATCCAGTGGGCCTTGACCCAAAAACCATCCACAGGAGAAGGTTCATGATGCAACATCTGCTGCCTCCGTCCCACAAAACCCAGAACCATGGTGCCAAGTGCATACCCACACTGACGAAAGTGAGGGGCCTAGAAGCTAAAACGTGGATTACATAAGTTCAGCAGGTTCGGGGTCTGCCATAAACTCTCACCAGGCTCTGGACTGCATCACAGTGTGGAGGACACACGTCAGAACCTGTCCAGAGAGCTTGGGCCTATGTGGTTTTCTCTAAGAGACAAGTTTGGTTTAAATTTTATTTCAGACAATATTTGCATCATAGATAATCCAGAATACTCTTTGGTATTTGGCCTGAGAAATACAGAGATGAAAAGGCCCAGGTCTACCAGCATCGCAAGGTGCTTATAGTCTAGAGGAGATAAAGCCACAAGGACCGAACCCAGTTTGGAAAAGTCAAAAGCTCCATGAAATTTGCAACTTCAGGGAGGGTATGGTGGCTCACCACCAAGGCGAGATGATCACTTGAGCTGGGGAGTTTGAAACCAACCTAAGCAAGAGTGAGATCCCATCTCTACTAAAAATAGAAAAATTAGCCACGCATGATGGCAGGTGCCTGTAGTCCCAGCTACTCGGAAGGCTGAGCCAGGAGGATCATTTGAACTCAGGAGTATGAGTTTGCTGTGACCTGTGATGATGTTACGGCACTTCCTGGGCCAACAGAACAAGACTCTGTCTCCAAAAAAAAATTGCATCTTCAACCACTCTCTCCCCTGAGGTATAGACTTAAACATACCTGTCTCCTAGCATCTCCACCTAAAATACCACCTAAACATACCTTAAACACCTGTCTCCTAGCATCTCCACCTAAAAATATGTGTGGTAGGTGGAGCAGTGGCCCCCAAAGAAGGTCCACACCCTAATCCCTGGAACCTGTGAGCATATTACCTTACATGGCAAAGGGAACTTGCAGATGTGATTAGATTAATGGCCTTAAGATGCAGAGGTGATCTGAGTAGGCCCGACATAATCCCAAGGGTCCTTACAAGGGGAGAATCTTTCCTGGCTTTGGTTGGAGGGAGATGAAAAGCACAGAGAAGGGTGATGTTCTTGGCTTTGGAGACACAGGAAGAGGCTACAAGCTGTAGGCTGTGGGAAAATAATGAAAACCAGAAAAGGCAATAAGTGGATCCTGCCCTAGAACCTCCATAAGGAACGTGGTCTTGCTGATGCATTGATTTTAGCCCAGTGAGACCTGTGGCTGACTTCTGGCCTCCCTGAGCTGTAAGATTATAAACGAATATGTTTTAAGCCCAAATGTATAGTAATTTACTAAAGTGATCATAAAAAACTAATGTAGTATCGACCTAGGATCTCTAATCTCTATGGCCGGTCTCAGCCAAGGCAGCCCCTGACTTCCAGTTGCTCCAGCTGAACACTTTGGAGGCATCACCAGCTCTTCTGTTTCTCTCATTTCTCACAAACGGGTCAGTAAATCTGGTCCACCCCATACTCCTTGTCAAAATGACCCCACCAGTCAGTCCACCTCCACCATCTGCCCAAAAGCCTGCAAGGCTTTCCACAGCCTTACAAGGCCCTTTAGGGTTCAGCCTCTGATTCCTTTTCTGCCCTCATCCCCTTCCTCTTATATGTTTCTCAAATACACCAGAATGCACCCACCTCAAGGCCTTTGCACATGCTGCTCTCTCTTCTTGGAATGCTCCTCTAGGGAGCCTGCTCCCTCACCTCTTTTGGGTCTTGATTCAAATTTCACCTTTTCCATGAAGACTTCCTTGGTATCATATTCAAAACCCCAGCCTCCAGCCTGAGCAACATAGTGAGAACCAATCTCTACTAAAAAATAGAAAAGTTAGCCAGGCATTGTGGCAGGCACCTCTAGATCCAGCTACTCAGGAGGCTGAGGCAGGAGGATCGCTTGGACCTACGAGTTTGAGGTTGCTGTGAGCTAAGCTGACACCATGGCACTGTAGCCTGGGCAACAGAATGAGTCTCTGTCAAAGGAAAAAGGAAGGAAGGAAGGAAGGAAGGAAGGAAGGAAGGAAGGAAGGAAGGAAGGAAGGAAGGAAGGAAAGAAGGGAGGGAGGGAGGGAGGGAGGAAAGGAGGGAGGGAAGGAACCCCAGCCTCGCCTCTGATGTTCCTTATTTCCAAGGCGAACTCAGGCCCAGGTCAGACAGCTCTGCTTTTTGTCATCCATGTGATCTGAGAAAAGGTATCTATCTCTCTAAGCCTCTATTTCCTCATCTATAAAATGAGGCTGTGCTAAGGGCTGAATTAAATTGTGGTGACGGCAAAAGAAAAACCACAAGTATAGTCTAGCAAGGGGGAAGGGAGAGGAGGGAACGGACTGGGGGAGGATAAAAGGTGATTGGCGGGATCTCCCCGAATGTGCACAATGTGAGGGTGTTCAGCACGCCCCCTGGTGGGCAGGATCTCACCTAGTGTGCACAATGTGAGGGTATTCAGCAGGCTCCCTGGGTGAAGGGCTCAACTACAACTTGAACTTTACCTTAGAAATGAAAACAATGTAACCTAAACATTTGCACCCTCATATTTATCTGAAAATTTAAAAAAACAACACATTATGGTGATGATTTCACAGGTGTGTATATGCCTACATCCACACTCGTCAAGTTGTACAGAATGGTTGCAAGTCAATTATGTCTCAAAAAAAATTGTTCATGTTAATGAGATTAACAACAATATGAGGTGCTCAGTCCAGTGATTGAAACATCATCATAAAATGTAAGACATTCCAGATTTATTGTCAGTGGGAGGGGACAAGCACCCCAAAGTTTCCCCAGCCAAGTATCCGGTATCACTCATCTAACCCTCACAACCACACTATATGTCAGTGTAATCCCCATTTCACAGATGAACAAAGTGAGGCTCAGAGAGACCACACCTGCAGAATGTTCTAGAACACAGAAAGTCCTCTTTCCAGTGTGTCCTAGCAATAGACGAAGTAAGGCCTACTTCGAGGGAAAAGCAGAGTCCGAGGGGAGGCAAATGAAGACGTGGTGAGGGAGGGAAACAGGAGAGCCCGGGAATTCTCAGAGCATCTGGCAGGTCTCCAGCTCCTGCGGGCAAAGGAGCCAGGCAACGCAGTGCTGTCCCCAAGGAGAACACAGCCGCAGCCTCAGTTCTCTGCTTCCCATCACCACTACCCTACCAGGCACCCTGGAAGCAGGCAGTCTTCTCCCTTTCTCTGCCTGGAGCAGCTACTGTGGAACAAAGCGTACAGCCCTCTTCATGCAGAGAGAAGTGAGAAGCTGCCAGGGAGCTGATGCCTCCGTTACCTCCTTAGAATCCCATCCACAGGGCGCAGCACACTCCCGTGTCAGAGATCCAGAAAGCAACTATGCTGACTGCTGGGTCACTGGCTCTGCACTGCAATTGCAAACTCTGCTATGCATTTTCAGTCTCTGGAGTCTTTCTGCTTCCACATTCATAACAAAGCTGATCTCACAGCTTCATCCATTCAAACAACCCCATGACAATAAGGCCTGAGATTTGCTCACATCTGGGAGGACTCACAGGCCCAGTTCTTTCCTCTGCCACCCAGAAAATATTCACTGAGGACTTGCCAGATGCCAAGCCCTCTGTCTTAAGGCTGAGGATATGGAGGTAAAGGAAACACACAAGGCTCCTGCCTTGGGGAGCTTAAATTCCAACAGGGAGGGGCTGGGGGCAGGAGTGATATGGACAAAAAGAGCCAAACAAACATAGTAATGTGACAGAATCATGTTTGCAGAAGAAATAAAGTGACGGGCTGGAGAATAATAGGGAAGAAGTTCCTGAGCGGTCAAGGAAGGCCTTTGATGGAGCTGATCTCTGAGCTGAGAGCTGAGGGATGAGGAGGAGTGAAGGCGGATGGAAATGCAAAGCCCCTGAAGTCGGTTCTACAGGCCGAATGTTGGTGCCTCCCAAAATTCAGATGATGAAAGACTCACCCTGGTGTGGAGGTACTAGGAGGTGGGGCCTTTGGGGTGGTGGGGTCTTCAGCGCCCTCAGGAATGGCATCGGTGTTTGCTAAAAGGAGGCCCCAGAGAGATCCAGTGTCCCTGCCTCCATGTGCAGACAAAACAAAGTGACAACTGTCTACAAACCAGGAAGGAGACGCTCCCCAGACGCTGAATCTGCCTTTGACTTGATCCGACTTCCCAGCTGCAGAGCTGTGAGATGTCAGTTGTTTATATCGGGTATTTTATATATGTTTATATATGGCAGTTTACAGCATTTTGTAACAGTAGCAGAAAGGCATAAGCATCACGATTTTTCAGCATGTTTACATCAGATGACCCTGGGTTCCACTCCCACCTTGCGTGGGTCTGAGCAAAGTATCCCCTGTGCCACGTTACTCTCAACCCCCAAACAAGGATGACAGAATGGAATTTGTGGCATTTTTGCGAATATTAACCAAATTAATTCATGTGAGGTGCTTTATATGCAGCTTCTAATAAGTGTTCAGTGAACACCAGCCATTTTGCCAGCCCCTGCCTGGTCGCCAGGACTCAGCTCAGCAGATCACGCTCCGAGCTTGGCGCGGAGATCTGGTTCACCTCCCGAAGGTGCCCTGTTGAGTTTCTTATTGTGGCTCTCACTACCAGGCAGTCATCAAATATTTGTTGAATGAGCAAATAAATGAATGAGTGGGCTTCCTGATTACTTTAAGCCTCCAAAAGGCCATCTCCTTGTGATGAGGTTTTCTTTGCGAGCAGTGTGACTCTGACAGTCCTTGGGATTTTGCAGAAAGGAAAGGTGGAAGGAAGATGGTTATTAGCCACCGTCTCTGCAAACGCGGAGCCATCTGCACCCCGTTACCTAAGCACAGACCTCTGTGGGTGCCAAACTTCAGAGCCCTGAAAGTTGGAAGGGATTCCGAGCTTGGATCCCTCAGGCTAGGCTATTCTTGGAAGCCGAGCAGCGCGCCTGCCACTGGGAGATGAGTCATGCTGGGGGTGAAGGCTTGACGGATTCCTCTGAGGCAGCAGCTATTTATCAGGGTAGATCTATAAGCCACAGAAAGCAGAGGCAGGAAGCACAGATTTGGTGCTCCTTAAAACAATATCACAGTCACTGGGACCCTTGTGCTGTGGCTAAATGGTATTGCGGGGGACCCTCTCTCCAGCTAAACGCCCATCTCAAGGAGGCCCATGGCGCTGCCGTTTGATTTCCTTGTTATATTCGAACAACCCTTTGAAAAGCATGTCAAGCTCCACCCTCCCAGCTCAGGTAGCCCATTTGTTAATTCCTGTCTCGTGTGTCTATCCTGCCCCTAGAACATCTTCCCCTCACTGTTTGACTCCCTGTTTGACTGTAAGCTCTCCTGTTGCAGAATCTACCATTGCTCATGAAACTCTGTGCTGAATGTAGGGGCAGAATCAGAGTGGTCTGGTTGCATTTTGTTTCTGCAGAGTCCCAGCTGCAGAAGAGAGTCATGTGCCACAAACAGGTCAGATGCCATTAACATAAAGGCCAAGGCCTACCATGGGGCGATTTCCCTGAGATTTCACAGGCTCCCTTCCGAGTTTAGCACGAGGCAACTGCACTCACTGCTGAGGCTTCTCCCACTTATTTCAAGGGGCAGCAAGCCGGGTTGCAGTGGGAGCTGATGCACTGTGTGCTTTTGGGTGCCTGGTTAATTCCACTTGTCTGCTCTTCTTTGTTCTTCCCAAACTCTGCCTGGTGATGAAGGCACTCAGAAGCCAGCCTCGGCTTGCACTTATGAGTTCTGCTCCTTACATATGCCCCCAGAAAGTTGCTCCAAGAGAAGGCAGCTTAATTAAAAACCACATTCAATCAAACTGTCACTTTGTTTATGAGAAAGCATCGAGTGGCTGGAAATGGCAAGAGTAAGCACTGAAGATTAATGCTCTAAATTTGTTCTGATTAAAAGCACGATTGAGGCATTAAAAAGTCAGCTATATGAACCCATAGGGGCCCCCTAAGTCCAATGCTGAGGTGTTAAAATACAACTTGGAACAGTTGTAAATGCAAATAGAACTTCTCTCTGCCTGGAGGTTTTCCTTACCTTCAAAGGACAAAGTTTCTCGCTGGACGTGGCTATTTGTGTTTGTGAAAGAAAACACACACACCTCTCCAATACCAGCTGGTTTCAAAAGTGGCCCAGGCTCCAAAACTGAAGCTCACCAGCCTAGGTCACTCTACAGAACTGACTAAAGTGGGTGGGAATCTCAGAGACCCACTGCCCCTACTCCAGACTGGGAAGCTGCAACTCTGCATAGGAAATAAGCTCAAGGGTGCTGAGTAGAACCGCTCAAGACCTGGGGTCAGCTTTTGAGGTTAGCCCCAGTTGTAGAACAAATTTTTCTGTAGGGTTATGAAGCCACTGATCTATTTCATCCAGAAGAGAAATTAGTGGAGCAATGGCTTTTACCTGACTCCACAAACAAGGTGCCGCTCTGTCTCCTGTAGTTTTACTCCACAAGGACTTGAAACTTTCAAAATGTTGTACAATCACACACTACCTCCTCTGATAATGGAATAATGAGATGGATTTGGAAAATGTTCCCAAAGCGACAGTGGCAACCCAAAGGCCAGGAGGAATAGGATAGATTCTCTCTACCCTCTGATTTGGGTTACCAGCCACAGTAGGCAGAGTTCTAAGATGACCACCAGCGACTCACATCTTCTCTCCTGTAATGTGGACAGAACTTACAAATATAATAGGATGTTGCTCCTGTGATTTTTACATCATATGGTCAAGGTGAAGAGATTTTGAAAATATAGTTTAAGTCTCTAATCAGGTGTCTTTGACTTAATTAAGAGGAAGATTATCACGGGTAGGCTTGTCTCATTAGGTAAACCTATTAAAAGAAAAATTAAGAGGGCTGGGCACAGTGGCTCACACCTGTAATTCTATCACTCTGGGAGGCCAAGGCAGGAGGATCTCTTGTGCTCAAGAGTTTAACACCAGCCTGAGCAAGAATGAGCCTCTGTCTCTACTAAAAATAGAAAAATTAGCCAGGCATTATGGCAGGTGCTTATAGTCCTAGATACTCCATGAGGCTGAGGCAGGAGGATTACTTGAGCCCAGGAATTTGAGGTTGCTGTGAGCTATGCCAACACCACATCACTATAGCCTGGGCAACAGAGGGAGACTTTGTCTCAAGAGGAAAAAAAAAAAAAGCCCAGATTTTCCCTGTACTTAGAAACTGGAAGCAGCGGAGACCACCACCAACCCTTCCATTGATGGTTTTAAAGAAGGAAGCCTCTACAAGTTCCACAGCTTTAAGGAAATAAATCCTGCCAATAACTGTGTGAGCTTAGGAAGGACCACAAAGCCTCAGATGGGACCTCAAGGCTCTTGAGGACAGCCTTGTGAGTCCCTCAGCAGAAAACTCAGCTAAGTGGCACCCACACTTCTGACTCACAAAAACTAGGAGATAACAAATGGGTGTTAGTCACTGAGTTTGTGGCAATTTGTTATGCAGCAGTAGATAGCTCATACACCAGCCAAGAACCAATAATTCCTACAGAGGTCAAGGTGAGAATGATGTCTGTGGTACCAAGATGAGGAACCAGCTCTAGACATTCTCCACAAAGGCCTCCTTTAATAATAATAAACCAGAAAAGACTTCAAAGCCTAACTGGCCCATTCCCTTTTCCTGTCATTCTCTTTTTAAAAATTAAAGGCCAGCATTGGCACCCTGGGCTGACTTGATCACAGCATGATGAAATAAGCTTCCTCTAAGAGTCAGGGAAAAGAGGATTCAGCAAGCATAAGAGGAGGAACAAGTTGCTCTTTGGGGAAAAAAAAGAATGTTTTCAAAGGAAACATTCAACTCTCAAACCTAAAAAAAAAAAACTTCAGCCAAAATGAAACTCCCACCATTTGGCATTTGCAAGAGCTACAGGAGAGATGACGCAAACAGGAGCTCATTCTGGGTGTGCAAATCTCTAGCAAGTGTGCAAGGCACAAGATCCCCATGTGAATTCTTCCCAGCCCAGATCCCACAAGTTCTTAGACCTGTCTGGCTCCTGGGAGGTGGAGTACTGGGAGACAGTATTTAATTAGGCGCTAAACTGTGTGTTGCTGGGTTTAAATGGTGACCTTTGCATAAAGCCAGTGTGATGGTGGCACACTTCCTTTTCAGGAATTACTTGCATGGCTACCCAATGCAGTCGAGATAAAAATCTAAATTACAGGCCAGGCATGGTGGCTCACACCTATAATCCCAGCAACTAAGGAGGCTGCGGTGGGAGGAGTGATTGAAGCCAGGTGTTCAAGACCAGCCTGGGCAGCTTAATGAGACTCCCCACGCCCTGTCTCTAAAAAAAATTTAAAAATTAGCTTGTAGGCTCGGTGCCCGTAGCACAGTGGTTACAGTGCCAGCCACATGCACTGAGGGTGGCAAGTTCAAACCCGGACTGGGCCAGCTAAACAACACTGACAACTGCAACAAAAAAATAGCCGGGCGTTGTGGCAGGTGCCTGTAGTCCCAGCTATTCGGGAGGCTGAGGCAAGAGAATCACTTAAGCCCAAAAGTTGGAGGTTGTTGTGGGCTGTGACACCTTGGCACTCTACCCAGGGTGATATATATTTTTTTTTTGACTCTGTCTCAAAAAAAAAAGAAAATTAGCTTATAGTCCTAGTCCTAGCCTAGCAGCCTGAGCCACCTGAAGCTGCTAGGTGGCTGAGGCTACAGTGAGCTATTATTGTTCCACTGAACTCCAGCTGGATCAACACTGAGCTGCTTTTCCTTCCAATGCTTTTTTCTGTGCCCTGCTCCCCCACTTTCCTCCCTAGAGAATTTGTATTTCAAGACACGCTTTATAAAGTCACCTCCTCCGAGCAGCCTTCTTGGATTTTTTTCCTATGAAGAGTATATACCCCTAGCACAACCTGTGCTTAGTTTCCAAATCTGTTCAACTGTGACAAAAATAGACCTTCCATTGTAAAAACAAGTAAACAAATTAGCATATATCAAGGCTTTAGAACTTGGTAGCGCGTCTTCAGCACATGGTGAACATCCATGACTAGTTCTATCATTTACTGAGTTCCTAGTAAGTATCCAATGTTGTTTGGGTCCTAGAGTACGAAACAGGCATGGACCCTGCTTTTTCCCCCTTTTTTCTTTAAACATGGGGGTTAGTGCAGTGCCTCATACAGGGCAGACTCCTCTTTGTGTCAGTCATCCAAGTAAATAAGTCCCCTCCTGGACCCTGTCACTAGGATAAAAGGCTTCTTGAAACCCCAACACCAGCATCAAAGTCATAAAGACCAGAAACAAACCCTAGTCCCTGACATCATTTAGAATCCTGTTCATAAGGCAAGTCAAAGGGAGCTGTGACAATATAATCCCTGAAGAGACTATTCTTGTGTCCTGGCAAAAATCTCATTTTGGGACTGGATGTTGAGGACCTGCCTCATACAACTATACCTTCATCTTGGCCTGTATCTTCTCCTCCGGGGGAGTTCATCATCTCTGCTCAAGGAGGAATTAATCTTCCTCATCTGACTTTTAGAGTCTGACTTATCTTCTAAGTTTTAACCACCATCTGTCACATTATATATTTGATGCCTCCATCCCAATGTATGCTCCACAAGGGCAAAAATATGGATCGACCTCGGTGCTCGGCAGGTAGGACCAAAGCATCTAATTCTGGGTAATGTTGCTATAAAGGAGTATCTGACACTGGGTAAGTTATGTTTTTAGAAAGAGGCTTATTTGGTTCAGAGTTCTCCAGGCTGTATCAGAAGCATGAGGTCAGCCTCTGCATCTGGTGAGGGTCTCAGGAAGCTCCCATTCAAGGCAAAAGGAAAAAGGGCAGCCAATGTGCGCAGAGGTCACGAAGTCAGGTAAGATGAAAGAGAAAGAAGAGGAGGTGCCAGGCTCTTTTTAACAATCAGTTCTCGTGGTCAATAATAGAGAGGGAACTCACTCCTTACCATTCATGAGGGTTCTGCCCCCAGGATCCCACCAGGCCCCACCTCCAACACTGGGGATCGAATCTCAACACAAGATTCGATCAAATTGAATCTAGGGGACAGATATCCAAACTATATCACCATGTCAGTGCCAGACACATAGCAGACACCCAGTAAGTGTCTGTTCGGTGAACATAACAGTAGTCGTAACAGCCAGTACTAATACTTTCCGTGCACCAGGAACTGTCCTGAGGGCTTTATGTGTATGAACTCACGTCATCCACGCACCAACCCTGTGAGCTAGGTACTGTTGTTAGTCCCACTTAGGAAGGAAGAAGCAGGAGAATTTAGTCACCGGTCCAGTTCTAAAGCCAATGACTTACAGAGTAAGGATTCAAAGCAAGGCGTCTGACCCAAAGTCTATGCTCTTAGTTGCAACACGAGAATGAATGAATGAATGAACGGACAAAATCATGTCTGTTCCATTTTATAAGTGTAACACCCAGAGGTCTATTGGGGGACGCCCTTGCCTACTACCCACACATCTTCTTGAATATTATAACCTCTACCTGAAGCAAAATCCTATGCCTCATATACAGTAACACTTGGCAAGTGTTTTTTTGCTTAGCTCACACCTGCGTTAGTGCTTTGGGACATTTTAAATGCCTTTTCCTGCAAATATCCAGCTTTCCTTCCCAGGAGGGATTCACAACACCTATGAAACAAAGTAACTGTTAATAGTCCTTATCCAGAGCTTTTGACAATAAGGGAACAGAATCCAGGGTGCCACACAGTGATGCTGCCGTCAGTTTCTGAGTCACTGGAGTGCTCAGTACATGTAAATAATGAGTTTGAAGAGGGAATGATGCAAAAAAAGAAAATAATAATAATCCCTTCTTGAGCCTTCTGAATCCTCTTACTCTCCCTGAGGAGGGAATGAGCATTCCGTACGCCCAGGAGAGTAGGCAAGGCGGCAAATACACAACATGTTTGTGGCAGGAACCGGCAGCTGCCTGGCCAGACTCAACTGCAAGTGAGCAAATCCCACCTTCTTCGCTAGCTCAGAAGCAACTGCAAATCACAGTGGGCTCTCAGGAGAAGCTGCACTGTACCAAGGGTAGAAGCCGCTCAGAGAAAGAAGAGAAGCAGAGGAAAAAAAAATCTGGCTACATATCTACCTGGGACAATCTGTTTTCTCAACAGCACGGAGGACCATGTACCAGGACCAGGCAAGCAAAGCGTGGGCATATGCTACTCCTGGGTTAATCCACAGACCTCGGGGAAGAGCAAATAGCGCTGCTAGGCTGCCGTGCTCTAAAAATACCCAGCACACTCCCACCATGCCACAAATGGTAAGCTCTTAGTGGGCAGGAATCCTGCCAAACAAATGCCTAGCTGGACACTAGAATGACTCCAAAGCCTGGGGATGGTGAAAACACAGAATTCAGCTAGGAAATTGTTGATGAAGCTTTGACAAAACTGGCATTTTGGATTGTCATGAGTTGGGAAGGAGGAGCCTACTAACTGCGGCGGCAGTGAAAAGTCAGAAAATGCAGTGGTTAAAAATGCAGGCTCTGGAATTTGATAGAATCTACTTATATCCTGGACCCACAGCTTAATAATTATGCCTCACTGGGGGAAAGCATAGTCTCTCTGAGCCTCAGTTTCCTCATCCATAAAAAGTGAGCAATGATAATCATCACAACCATTTATCTACCTCCTTGGTTTTTAGAAGGGTTGTAGTAGATTGCAAATATTCCCCAGCCTTCTCTACAGGATTCCCTCCCTGCAGGTCAATCAGAGTCCTCACTAATGTCAGGCTAGGAGGGGGTAGAAAGGTGGGTGGAAATGGTAGTGCCACTTCTTAAGCTTAAGAAGAAGCTTTAAGACCTATCTCATGGTCTACATATTTCTCTTTCCCCTCTGCTATAAAGACTAGCAATGACCCTTTTTTCAGCCTGGGTCCTGGATCTAAGCAGAGCTTCAACAAACCTAACATGACCTGCAAATGAGAAATATACTTTTCTTTGTAAGCTATTGAGATTTTGGAGTTGTTTTTTACTGCAGCATAAACAAGCTTAAGCTGACTAATACAAAGGTTAATGGAATAAATTATACACTATATCTGGCATTTTCTAAAGCACTCAACAAAGTTTACTTATTATTTAATCTCAACATCATTGGTTCCTACCCTTTTGCAGACATCCCAAACCTTGTTAAGAAGCTAATGAAAGTTTTGCATCCTCTGTCTTGAGAAATACACATTTGGAAACCACTATGAAGGGTGTGCACTCCAGAAACAGAGCCTCTGTTAGAAGTGCTCAGGTTAAGAAATGCATTTTGCTGTCTTGAAGTAGATTTCCTAAACTTCAGCATGAAAATGCCACCAACACAGCTGTGTCATGCCAGCTATCACTGAGTGCAGACAGGTAAAGATGCCACAGGGTCACTTCCCATCCTGGACCAACACAAAGTGAGGCAGGAATCCACAGACATGGAAGAACAGAGCTGGTCCTTGCCTTAACTGGCATCTAATCCTAGGCCCTGGGCTCCCTGGGGAACATGCAGTTCTTCAGTGTTTAGATATCATTATCTAATTTGTGTGTCTAATTTCAAAGGAACGCTTCCTCCCTGGAGGGACTTTCTACTCCAAGGACAGGCAATTTTGAGCTCCCACCCACTCTGCTTTATTGAGCAAAGCCAACATTTTCCAGACTCCCAACCCCGACCTTTATCCTACTCTGAAGCCAGCAGCCTGCAAGAGCAAACCAATCCCCTAGACCTCTACATAGCCTTATATTCCTACCCACTCACAGAGAACAGACAAGCCTCAACACTCTGTAGAGGCCATGTTTCCAACAAGGGACAAAGGAATAGCTCACTCTCTTTTTTTCTCTCATCCCATTCATTCATTTATTTAATAAATATTCATTGAGATGCTTCCATAGGCTCCATTAAATATTGTCTGCATGATGTCAAATAAGTTATGTAATCTCTCCCTCTTCTCCAGGCCTCAGTCTTCTCACTTACAACATGGAATGATAATAGGACTAGCCCAACAGGTAACTATGGTTATTAAATATATTAATACATACAAGCACAGCTCCTGAGCAGTAACTGGCACAAAGCAACTGCTCAGTGAATGTGAGTTGTATTTTGCCATGTACTCTAGTAGTAGTCACTAGGGACGAAATAATGAGTGAGAACTAACATAGTCCCTAACCCTACAAAGTTGATGCTCCTCTGGAAGAAAGAGACATTAATCAAATAACCTGGAGGTAAAGGATATGATTCATTCCTTGATTATGCTGATGGTATCCTGAGTATATGCAAATGTTCAAACTCAGCAAAATGTATACATTAAATATGTACAATTTCTGCATATCAACTGTACCTCAATAAACCTTTAAAACCCAATCACTCTAATGACTGTAAAATATGCAACCACCATAAACGTTACCAAGAAAAAGTATGGTTCTATGAGGGAACATGATACAGGTAGTGATGTAGGAAAAGGTCCTCTACAGAGGTGATGAGGACTTTGAGGTCTGGAGGCTGCGTAACACTTATGTATAGGATGGTAGAGAATGTGTAGTTCTTTCTGGGTGGGGTGGGGGACTCTGTTCCAGGCAGAAGGGGCAACACGTAGGACGGTTCTTCTCAGTATCCAACACTGTCAGAGACATAAAGCCTCAGACTAATAACAACAATCAGACAATAATAACAGAGGTCTAAATGGAAAACTGTTATGATTTCAACAACATACCTCAATAAGATTCCTCCATCTCTCAAAAATTTATAGTTAACCACAGGACAGTTGCTTTCCTTTTTTTCAAATTAATATGAGGGTACAATCTTTAGGTTATATTATTCTCACTTCCAAGGTAAAGTCCCATTTGTAGAAGAGCCCCACAATGTGCAATTTTTAGGTTATATTATTCTCACTTCCAGGGTAAAGTCCCATTTGTAGAAGAGCCCCACAATGTGCACATTAGGCTCACAATGTGCACATCAGGTGAAATCCCACCTCATGCCCTCCTCCTTCTGCTATACATCCCCCCAAGCCCCTCCCACTTCCCTCTACCCCCAAACTCTACTATATTTGTGCTTTGTTGTTCTTATGATCATGTAATTGTTTATATATTGATTTCATATTAGTATGGAGTACATTGGACATTTATTTTTCCATTCTTGCAATACTTTACCAAGAAGAATGTATTTCAACTCCATCCAGGTAAATGTAAAAGATGTAAAGTCTCCATCTCTTTAATGGCTGAATAATATTCCATGATATACATTTACCACCTAAGGGATCACAGTTTGTTGATCCATTCATGAGTCGATGGGCACTTTACGTTGCTTCCATGACTTGGCAATTATGAATGAAGTTGCAATAAACATTCTGGTGCAAATGTCTTGGTAGTAAAATGATTTTTGTTCTTCTGGGTAGATATCTAGTAATGAAATTACAGGATCAAATGGAAGTTCTACTTTTAGCTCTTTGAGGATTCCCTATACTTCTTCCCCAAAAAGCTGTATTAGTTTGCAATCCCACCAGCAGTGTAGAAGTGTTCCCTTCTCTCCACATCCACACTAGCATCCGGTGTTTGGGTGTTTGTGATGTGGGCTAATCTTACTGGAATTAGGTGATGTCTCAAAGTGGTTTTGATTTGCATTTCTCTGATGATTAAATACGATGAGCATTTTTTTCATGTGTTTGTTGGTCATTCGTCAGGACAGTTGGTTTCCAAATCCCACTGTAATCAACACTACCCTCCTGCAGGAGCTGTGATGGGTAGGAGATGAGACTGATGAGGGGGAGGCTCAAGTATTAATGATGATGTTACAGTATATGGAAACCTTTGTGGATTTTACCTCTCTGGCTTGATCCAAAGTCTTTCCCTAATGGATGATATCATGTGGTCAAAAAATGTCTTAAGATTTATTTATTTTCATATGAATGGCAAAATATAACTATAGTCCAGAAAGTAGAAGGGAAGAGGAGAGAGAGAGGATGGGGAGGGGAGATATGGGAGGAGGGAGGGTACTTGGGGGACCTCACCTAATGTGCATGATGCAATGGTACATTTCAAAACAATTAAGAAATGAGTACAGTTGTGATGGATGTGTTACTAAGTTCAATGTAAACTTGTCACGTTGTATATTGAAGCAGTACCCTGAACCCCATAAATGCATCAATGTACAAAGTTATGATTTAATAAAAAATAATTTTAAAAATTTATTTATTTATTTTAGTATTTAGGGCCTACCAGGCAGCACAGGAGGTGCTAAAGACACAATGCCGGCCGAGTCATATTCCACCAGATTCTGTCTCCTGTGCTCTATTTTACAACGTTCATCCCAAACCCCATCAGACCAAGGAGTAGGAGTCTTAACAAATAACAAATCAGATTAGAACAAACATCAGGTGACACCCTCAAATAAAAACAAAAACAGTTAGAAGAAGTGCGAGTAAGAGGGAAAGACCACATTCCACCTCAATGAGATGGGCAGGTGCTGTGTGGCCCCTGCTAGTGGCCCTTTCTCTGCAGCAAAACGCTGGGTTCAAGTTGGATACAGACTTTCTACGAGATGCCCGGTTAGTGCCCAAGTGCGTGGACTACCCACACACCAAAGCCATCCCCGTGTGTTTGCCTGTAAGAACGCCACATTCCAGACAAAGCCCCACATCACGCGGGATCCCAAGTGCTGCTGGTTTTCATGGTCTCACATAAATAACCTAAGAGCCTATCTTAAGTAACTGGAAAAAAAACAAGAAGAAGAACAGCATATTAAGCCCAAGGAAAGCAGAAGGAAAGAGATTATAAAGATTCGATTGGAAATCAATGAAACAGAAAACAGCAAAACAATAAAGAAAAATAAATAAAACCAAGAGTCATTTTTTTTAAATGCCTACAAAATTCATATATCCCAGCTAGACTGACCAAGAAAAGAGGAAAGAAGATTCAAATTACTAAAATTAGGGGGGGGAAGAGGACTATCACTACCAACCCCAGAAATCAAATGGATTATAAAGGAATATTATGAACAACATTATGGCAATAAATTGTGCAACTGACGTGAAATGGGAACATTCCTAGAAGAACATAAATGCTGAAAATTATAAACATAAACTCAAAAAGAAACAGAAAACCTGAATGGACCTATAACAAGTAAGGGAACTGGATTACTAAGGATTTTCCCAGGAACACCTAAGTCTAGATGGCTTTACTGCTAAATTCTAACAATTATTTAAAGAATACATAATACCAATGCTTCACAAACTCAAAAAATAGAGGAGGGAACAGTTTCTAACTCATCCTATGAGGTCCTCTGCTAGTCTGATATCAAAACCAAAGACAATATGAGAAAAGAAAACTATGCCCCTAAATTCCTCACGAATAGTGATGTAAAAATCTTTTTTAAAATGTTAGCAAACTGACTGCAGCAATATATTAAAACCGATTATACACTATGGTGAAGTGGGATTTATCCCAAGAATGCAAGGTTGGCTAAACATATGAAAATCAACCTGCCTAATATGGGAGAGTGGGGGGCAATGATGACAGGTATGAGAGAACTGTTTAGGGATAATAGAAATGTTCTGAAACTGATCTGGGGTCAAGGTTGCAAAACCTATACAGTTACTGAAAAAAAATGAATGGACTTTATGATATGTGAGCTATGCATCAACCGAGCTATAAAAACAATTAATCACCCAACATCTCTGCGGTCCAGTCATACAGGCAGAGCTTTCAACAAAGGACAGAAGAATTCAAAGGAGAGGCCTTTGGCTTTACGAGGGCTTTAACCTTGTTCTCTCTGAATAATCCTACCCAAACAATATTTAGAAAAAATAAAAAAGTGACACGAACAGCACAATAGTTTCATACATATATTTACAGACTCTTCAATTCTAGAAAAGGAGTCTTGTTACAGTCCGGGGAAAATCAGTCTTTATGCTGAATAACAAATTAACACTTAGGGGAAACGCAACGCTGTGTGAGATCTTCCTACATTAGCAGTTAGAATACGAGACAGGAGACAGCGTCACCTCCTTTTCCTCCGGTGAAAAGAGGTCACCCTGCCTTCAAGAACCTGGTGAGTTCTCTCTTTTCAAGAATGTCAGAACAGAAGGAACCTTCACTGGTCATTACTTTTTCTCTCAAAGACTTTGCCTTTCATGACATTTGATATTAATATATAAGTAACTCTTACAGACTAATTACTATGTGCCAGACCCTATTCCAAACACTTTCTATGTATTAACTAGATGAATGCTCAGAACGACCTCCTGGGGTCAGTTCTGGTTCATTCCACTTCTACATATGAAGAAACTAGAGCACAGACAGGTTAAGTGTCTTGCCTAAGATCACAGAGCAAGTTAATATAGTGGAGTCAGGATTCAAACCAAGCAGGGAATTCTAGAGACCCTTCTCTTAAGTCCTCCACTTCTTGTATTCAGAGGCATTAAATCTCAAGGTGTAAGAGAAACATGAGTAAGGTTTAATGCCACCTTCCACCCTTTTGAGACCCAGAAAGAAGGAAAGTACAGCTAAGAGTTACAGCTTCTCACCACCGCAGGCAGGGAATGTTGCGATGAGATGAGGGTAGACACACTTGTTCTAGCAATTGTATTTGTAGCCAATATACAAGGGGAACTGCATGCTTTTTTCTTGTTGAGTCCTGAAATAAAGGGCCTCTCTATCAGAAGATTTCAGTTTTCAGAGGTATATCCCAAGTGTGTGTCCAGTTTCTCTCCCAGGTTCCCCGTATGAACAGACCACAGGCTCTGAGTTGTCTTTGTGTGCAGGGGGTATCCATAGTTTCTAAATACAAACAGCCAAAATTCAGCACGCCTCTTACAGTGGCCATACAGCATTAGCACCTCAACTGAAGTGACAGTGTTATAATCAGGTGGCATCAATTGCCTCTGTATTTAAAAGCCACAGTCTTTTGGCTGTTTTAGGGGATATCCTAGCAACAACAACAACAAAAAAAAACCCCGAAGCCTTTTGTGGTCAATTGCTTTACTGGCCCAATTCTTCATCCCCCACTGTAAACATGTCTCTGTCATGTGATTCTGTGGTCCACACCACTAAAGAATCAGAATATAGGGCAGTGCCTGTGGCTCAGTGAGTAGAGCTCCGGCCCCATATACCAAGGGTGGCAGGTTCAAACCCAGCCCCCGGCCAAACTGCAACAAAAAAATAGCCGGGCATTGTGGTGGGCAGCTGTAGTCCCAGCAACTTGGGAGGCTAAGGCAAGAGAATCACCTAAGCCCAGGAGCTGGAGGTTGCTGTGAGCTGTGACGCCACGGCACTCTACCGAGGGTGACAAAGTGAGACTCTGTCTCTAAAAAAAAAAAAAAATTAAAAAAAAAAGAATCAGAATATATTTCCTTACCCCTTGACGTAGGGTTTGGCCATGTGACTTGGTTTGGCCAATACAGTGAGGAAGAGGTGACAATGTGCCGGTTTTGTTTTTTGCTTTGGCAGGAGGAACAATGGTCCAAGAACTCAGGGAAGAGATTGTCTGGGGCCCCCCGCCCAGGACATCACCACAGAGCTTGTGAAGTCTTGGTTCACTCCTTTAATAAATAAGAAATGAGGCCCAAAGAAAAGAATTGAGGTACCGCCCAGTGAGTAAACATGAAAGCTTGGTGAGACCCAGGGCTCCTGTCTTCCCACTCCAGGTTTCTGGGCAGGAAGCACTGGAACCCAGATATCAGACAAAGTTATCTGAGGCCCCAAGGTCCACTGAGCAGCTGCTCCTCAGCCCTGAGCTATGTGCTAAGTGGGGGATAAAAGTAAGTAGCCTGGCTGGGTCTCTGATTGTAACGTCCTTAATCCACGATGGGGTGAATAAGTGATACTCCTGGGGGAAAAGAAACTGTTAGGACACAGCAGCGTATGACTTCGTTTAAAGAACTGGACTGAGAATCAGAAAGTGAGGGCTACAGTCTCAGTTCTGCCACTCACCCGCCATGTGACTTTGAACCAGTCATTCTCCATCACTGAATGTTGGCTTCCTCATTAATAGAATGTGGGTGTATCTATTACTTATTCATTACAAAGAAAAAATAGTAACTTTACAGTAGAGATTACCTTGACCAAGTAATCAAAATTAGCGTCATCAGTATCAGAGCAACCCACTTCATGTGTCTCCTAACATGATTCGCCAGGAATACAATGTCATTCAGTGATATTCCAGCCAAAAATGTGTAAAAGAAATAGGCAAAGTATAAACACTGGCAACTCTGGGTATAGGGAATATAGGCTTTTTTTCTATTATTCTTTCTTCTGTAAGCTTAAAAATGTAGCCTAACATATATACAGTTTAAAAAATATGTCTGAACTCAAGCCCCACTCCAGAATAATAAAATCTGTTTCACTGGCTATGGAGTCCAAGCATCCATGTTTTTGTTTTTATTTTGTTTTCTAAGTTCCTCGGTGATTCTAACATACTGAAAGTACTTACGTTTTCTTTTCTTTTCTTTTCTTTTCTTTTGAGACACAGTCTCACTATGTCGCCCTCGGTAGAGTGCTATGGCATCACAGCTCACAGCAACTTCAAACTCTTGGTCTTAAGTGATTCTCTTGCCTCAGCCTCCCAAGTAGCTGGGACTACAGACACCCACCACAATGCCCGGCTATTTTTGGTTGCAGTTGTCATTGTTGTTTAGCAAGCCTGGGGCAGGCTCGAACCCACTACCTTTGGTGTATGTGGCCAGCACCCTACTCACTGAGCTACAGGCACTGAGCCACACTCATGGGTTCTTAAAGGATAGTTACATTCTGACATTCTTTGGACTAGTGGGTTCCAGAATGAATGATCCAGCTCAGTTCCCAATGAGAAGCAACCCCTGGGGATTTATTAGAAATGCAAATTTGGGGGGCCCCATCTGAACTGCTGGGTCAGGCATTCTGGAGGTGGACCAGCAACCTGCTTTAACAAGCCTCCCAGGTGGCTGTGATGCCCACAAGGGTGGGAACCACAGTCCACACTGCTTCTCAGGTGACTAATAGTGTTCCTTTTCTTTTTAAAATTTTTTTCTTATATTTAACTATTAACACACATACACACACATAGTTTAGTCTCTTAACCAATCAATGTAGACTTGATGCCCAACATCACCCTTCCCAAAAGTCTCCCAAAAGGTAGGGCCGAGGCACAACAGTGCAAGTGCGGATTGCACCTTCCCTGCTCCAGTGTCCAGCCCCTTGCTCTCCTTCCGAGCCCTGCAAGGCACGGCATCTCTTTATACATCCCCTGCTCAGTACCCCTAACTGTCACAACTACCACTAACTCCTTAAAACACACCCATGTTCTAAGTCACTGCACATTGTCTGGGCCTGCCCAGGAAACAAAGAATCACTACGTCATTAACAATTCAAGGGTGTCTACCGAAAAAGACTCGAGCCTTTTCCCAAGCGTGAGGCTGCGTTATGGGTGTCCGTTGTGATGATTTTTAGGTGGTACAAGGATTCGGAATGAACTTAATACTGAATCGCATGGTTAGAACGTTGCTCCCTTTTAAGTCTGTTTCAACGCTTCCGAAAGCATCAAGGAAAAAAGAAACTCCAAGGCCCCTGCAACACTGCTCCTCTCCCTTTGTTAACAGAGAGAGACCAGGGCCTCGTGCTCAGAGCCTCAGGCAGGCGGCAGTCTCCGTGCTGCTGGGTCTTCGTTGTATATATTTTTGCACTTACTTTCTATTTGTGGGAAGTGATACTGGCTTTCCATTTCTGGCTCTGATGCCAAGTTGCTTTTTTAAAATAAATGTGCTTAAATTAAAAAGAGAGTGATTTCAAGCATACATTAAACAAATAATCGTAGAGATGTTTGAAGTTGGGAAACTAAGAGGAGGAGGACCCGGGCTTCTTTCCTGTGAAATTGTCACCCCACGTACGTCCCACATACATCGTCTTGGAGACTGCAGCCTCCTGTGATCTAAGGCTGGGAGACGAATGGAGCTTCCAGGCAGCCGGGAATCCTAGCTCCAAGGGCAGGGCTGCCCCCTGAAACCCAGGGACCGAAATCTTAGATTCTACTGAACCTAGGTTGGCAGCAGCGGTGACACGGATGGCTAACACGTGGGCACATTCCTAAACTGCGTCTGAGCCTCCTACACTTTTCCTCTTCAACTGCCTCATCTGCAGAGATATGGATGGAAGAGAAGAAATTTCTAAAATTCCCCACACCTTGGGCATCTGACCGGTGATGCTTTTCCCTTGACCTTAAAGACTTACAAAGGGCATCATTATTGGTAATTGCAAAACCATTATAAAAAGCAAGTCTCTATTTTGGATGACTCCCCATGCTCAGGATAAAAGATACTCAAAGCCTTGGTGTTTTCATTCCAATAGGAACTCCTTTTAAGACTTCAAGCAACATTACAATTTTAAAAGAGAAAAAAAAAATAACATTTTCGGTAATTAAATGCAAATCGCCTTGTCTCCAGAGTGCCTAGATTGAAGCATAGGGTGAAATAAATAACTGAGAAAAGAAACAGGCTGCTGTTCATCTTCCCTCCCCACCCCACCCTCTGGCTTAAAGAAAATACGCAAGAGCTCGGCGCCTGTGGCTCACCAGGCTAAGGCACCAGCCACATATACCTGAGCTGGCAGGTTCGAATCCAGCCCGGGCCCGCCAAAACAACAATGGTAGCTGCAACCAAAAAATGGCTGGGTGTTGTGGCGGGCGCCTGTGGTCCCAGCTACTTGGGAGGTGGAGGCAAGAGACTCGCTTGAGCCCAGGAATTGGAGGTTGCTGTCAGCTGTGATGCTACAGCTCTCTATCCAGGGTGACAGCTTGAGGCTCTGTCTCAAAAAAAAGAAAATACGTAAGTTGGTGCTTATGCAAAAAGATGATGCTACCTGGAGTCACTTTTTTTCCAGGGTAGAATGCTCCATTCCTACTCTGCTACTCAGGCACGCCGTCTCCAAGGTCTTGTGTGCTGGCTCGTTTACTGTAGCCAGAGACGGAACAAAGTGAACTTGCCTCAAAGGTTGGGTTCAAATGCTACTTCCTTCAAAATGCTTTTAGGACCCTCCCCTACTACCGGCTTTTCCACAGCAATGAAGTCAGAATATTTGTTTTCATTTCAAACACCCGTACTGAAATGTCTTCTCATCCCATGCATCCTGACTGCTGTGCTGGGTGTTGGGGGTACAACAGTGAAGACAATCAGATAATTGTCCACCCTCTTGGAGCAGAGTTCAACTTGTTCAGAGAGGCAGGGGTTAGTCCAATAATCACGAAAGTAGATGTAACATCACAAATCGTAGCACTATTTAAGCACGTGGAGCTGTAGTGAAGGGACGGCCAGCGCACAGGGCCTGTGCCAGGCCGGGCAGGAGGACATGTGGGGAGCTGCAAAGAAGGCCAACATCGTATTTGCAGGGCACAAGGTCAGCAGGTGTGAAACGGGGCCGGCATCAGCTGTGTGGTGCACTGAAGGCCGTAGAGACACAGTTTATTCCAAATACCACAGCAGTAAGGAGCCACCAAACCGTTCTAACCGGGGAGCTGCATGATTGGGTTTGCATTTTGAAAGATGCTCCTGGCTCAGTGGAGATGATGGATCTTGAGTGAGGAGCAAAGATGCAAATGAGGAGAGTAGTCTGCAGACCTGTGGTCGTCCTGCCAAGGGATGGTGAGCCCTGGGCCATGCCGGTGATGCAGGAGACAAGAGCTGTGTCTCTATTGCTGTGTGATGCTGGTCAAGCTCCTTCTCTCTGAACCTCCATTTCCTCATCTCTGAACTGGAAATAACAGTGCCTCAGCCTCCCCGTGAAAGGAGACGGCGCGTACAGAGCTCCTGGCGTGTTATGAGGACGCAACAAATGTCGGCCGTTGTTACATTATCATGATGATCTCCATAGCTTGTCCATTCACACCTTTTTCAATGGCTGTTAGTTGACTTCTCACTTTATGCGTGAGGCTTTATGTCCTTGGAAGGCGTGGTCCCTGCTGGATTTGCCTTATATGAAATCATCCACCGGTTAACACCCAGAAAGTATTTGTGGGAGAAAGTGACTTGAATGGTCCGGGTGGTGGCCGCTCTGCCGGGCTCCCTGACCCCCCAAGTCCATCCATCACAGCCGGCTGGTCCACACTTCGCAAGGTGTGACTTGTGAGGTGTGATTCTGCTGTGATCTGCCTGGTTTGGCCTTTACCAGAGCAGGTCCATGACGGCCTCCAGTGACAGAGAACTTCAGGATTCACTTGAGCATTTAAGCTGAACTCATGTTCTTCCCGGGCAGCCCCCACCCGGTGACGGAGCGTGGTGGGGATCCTGGGCCACTTCTGCCCGGAGCAGAACCCCTCTCATAGGTAATCTCTGTTCCAGAGCTTTCTGTGAGGCTGTCAGGTCTGCATCGCAGTCTGGACTCTCCCCCTTGCCCAGTCCTGCCTCCCTCCTCTGCTCCCGTTTCATTTTTCACAGGTATTTATGCCCCCCAAAACCCCCTGCACCCCAAACTTCACCTTGGCATCTACTTCCTGGAGAATCCAACTTTCTCACCTTGAGGAGCAGAGAAACTCAAAGGTACAACATGAAGAAACACATAGAAGAACTAAAACTCAGAGCCGTCCATTACCTCAAGGGATTAAAAACTCCAAGAGCTATGGGAGGGAATTGTCTGAGCAAGGTGGCTCCAATCACCAGGAAGCTTTCTGAGCAACAACAGATGTTGGGGTTCCAAGACAGATTGTTCCCCAATTCTGGCCAGAAGCCCAGGGGTCATTTGAGCTATAACATCGCCAATTCTTCTCCCCTTCTGGCCAGCACCTCTCAATCCATTATCGCGGATACTAATTATAAACCCGAAACAAGAGCCAAATCTCCCAGCAAGGAAAACCCAGGACTGCCAGTCTACTTTACCTACCCCTGCATGGAAATCGTCGTGAGGCAAAGAGCTAAAAGAAATCAGATGGAGACAAGAGAAAGAGAACCATCAAACTTTTCATAGGAGAGAGAGCACCACTCTAGAAGGGAACTGTCACTGCTGTAATTGGGAGGCTATTTTAGCAGGTTTTGGGAAATCTATTCAAAGTTGAGTCTAATCTCAATTTCTAAGACATCAAGCCACTTCCATGTCAAAAGGTGACAGACAAAGGTGGCAGGTGGAACTGACAACATGACGGTAATCCTAAAGACCCTAATGATAGCAATTAGTATTTATGGAGAAATGAGTATCTTTCTAGCTTGTGTGGGGTATTTTTTATATAGTTGTCTCATCTGGTCATCACAGGAACTCCTTGACAGCTAATGATCTTATAAGCATATTTTCCAAGGAGAACACAAAGGCCCAGAGAGGTTAAGTAACTTGTCAGAGGCCACAGAGCTAGTAAGTGGCAGAACTCGGATTCAAGCAGGTTTCTCCACAATCAAAGACTTCACTTATCATTCCCCAGAGCACTTTTCCTTCCAGATATTCACTCAACTCTCAGACACAGAGAGGGCACGTCAGTGGCTGCATCCCCTAACAAGCATCTACTGTTTACTCCATGCCATGCCCTTGGCACTAGGAAAAAGGGGATGGATGGTCTGTGACATCAAGAAGCTCAAAGACTAGTTGGGAAGATACTACTGAGCAATTTCTTTCATGTTGTCCCCTGGGAGACTGCCTCTTAATTATGAGAAACAGGTACCATCAGCAGCAACAGCTTCTTTCTTCTTTAAGGAAAAAGAAGCTGAAAATAGGAGAACGTAGTCAATATCTGCACATACGTCTAGCCACGACAAAGCTGAAACCCAAACCAGATAGGCCAGTATATCACAGCCTCTGAACCTCCACCATGGGGACAGAGGAAGGGCTCTCCTTGCCCAAGTCAGGATGCAATTGGCAGACGTTTTGCAGAGCAGAAAATACACGAGCCTCTGAAGGGCAGTAATCAATCATTTCAGCCATCTTAAATGAGACCAGAATAGATCAAGAAGAATCACAGCCACATATAACTTTAATGGTCAAGGGTATTAACTAAACTCAAAAATCCTTCTTCTTAAAGTTCTCTGGCCATCCTTTTGGATTGTTTGGAGATCCTGGCTTAGGCAGCAAAGCAATACCTATCTAGAGGTGAGAATATTGCCAGATGTCCTAGTAAGAACCTCCCAGAATATGAGACCCAAGGAAATCCACACACATCCCAGTCAGGCCACACACACCCCAGTCAGGCCACACACATCCCAGTCAGTCCACACACATCCAGGTCACTCCACACACATCCGGGTCAGGCCACACATATCCTGGTCAGGCCACACACATCCGGGTCACTCCACACACATCCCAGTCAGGCCACACACATCCCAGTCAGGCCACACACATCCCGGTCAGGCCACACACATCCCGGTCAGTCCACACACATCCCGGTCAGGCCACACACATCCGGGTCACTCCACACACATCCAGGTCAGGCCACACACATCCCGGTCAGGCCACACACATCCCAGTCAGGCCACACACATCCGGGTCACTCCACACACATCCGGGTCAGGCCACACACATCCCGGTCAGGCCACACACATCCCAGTCAGGCCACACACATCCCGGGCAGGCCCCACACATACGGGACATGACACACACATACTGGTCAGGACCCACCAATCCGGGGAAG
>CAUYRH010060074.1:0-15217 GCA_963574655.1 Perodicticus potto | reverse complement strand
ATTAAATCATAGCTGTGTACATTAGTGCAATCAAGGGGTACAATGTGCTGGTTTCATATACAATCTGAACTATTTTCATCAAACTAATTAACATAGCCTTCATGGCATTTTCTTAGTTATCATATGAAGACATTTGTATTCTGCATTTAGTAAGGTTCGCTTGTACCCTTCTAAAGTGCACTGTAGGTGTGGCCCCACTAATTACCCTCCCTCCAACCATCCTCGCCCTCCTCCCCCTGATATCCCATTATTAAAGTAGATAATGGCAATGCTGTAAAGGTAAGGAAGGGAAGTTACAAACATAAGTGGTTAGAGAGAAGTGGAGAACCAGGACTTATATGAATTAACTGATAGATAAAACCAGAAAACTGGTTCTTTGTCATAGAAGCCAACAAAAAAAATTATAGCATGTGGTGGTCCTAACAATAACAAAATAAAAATGAATGAGAACTGAAACCAGTTCTGGATTTAGCAAGGAGCTCATTGGTTCTATTCTGTTATCTATAAAATAGAAGAAGGGGTTCAGTTTAGATACAGAATTAACCATATGGACTGACAGGATTTCTGTGTTTTTGTTCATAATGCCAACTGACCTATAGTTACAGATGAACAAGTCATTCTGTATTTTGGTGATTTTATTCCCCTTAAACTATTTCCTTTTGTTGAGCCTGAAAAGATCCGTGTATTTCTCTTTTCCGTTTGATCTTTTCTGTTTCCTTGTCTCCTGACATCCCTTCATATCTTCAGCTGCATTATTTTATCTCACTAGCACACCAGTGCCATCTAGTGGCCTGAGCACCTGAGTAACTCACTGTCCAAATTACATGGAAAAGAGAATTGGCTGTACTTTTTGGATCTGTTTTCTTGGGTAGAGGTGCCTTGAGGTTCTTGATAATAATAATCAGTTTAATTTTATAGCCTGACTTAAAGGAAGTTGCTATAATTTCTAACATTTCTATGTATATTCAGCTTTTGGGCCCCCAAATCATAAGCCATGATTAGGTGAACTAGTCCTTTAATCAAAAAATTCTGTCTTTAAAAATCAACTTTTAGTATAAATGAAAATGATTTTTTAAACTCCCAAGGTAGAGGCTTTTCCTAATTAGGGTAGCTATTTTCTCTACAAACACAGTATTACCCAGTTGGAGTTGGAATTGGAATTGGAATTGATGTTTATAAAGGCAACCTTTAAGCAATATCTTAAAAAGAACAGTTTTCTTTATTTTTTTCTTTTTTCTTTTTTGTTTTTCTTTTTTTCTTAAGGGACAGTTTTGCTCTGTTGCCAGGCTAGCGTGCAGTGTTACATAGTTCACTGTGCCTTTGAACTCCTAAACTCAAGTGATCCTCCCACGCCAGCCTCCCAAGTGGCTCGGGTTCCAGGTGTAATTCACCATGCCTGACAGCCATTTTCTTATACATTGTAATTTTTGAAGAGACAATATTTTAGAAGAGTTTTCAACAATAAGGGTAAAAAAATCAAAAGGATTTCTACCTAAACCAACTTGTATTCATGTTTCTATACATATCTAGAAAATATTGTGTCCCACCCTTTCTGTGAATTTACTGGTAAATTGCAGTGCTATTTCTACTGGTTTCCTTTCTAAACAATACATGGAAGGGTAAATGATTTACAGTACTTTTCTGTTCTTGCAAGTGTGTCATATTAATTGATTTAGTAGTGTTATTTGTTAATACACTTCTTTTTATATTTCAGAAAAGATGTTGGTTTAAAGCGATTTTTTCCTAAGAGTTTACTGGATTCTGTCAAGGTAATTAGAGTCTCCTTTATCCTAATCAAATACTGAAATTTTACCTTTTCCCCAATAGTAAATGGCTTTTGGGAAAAATAAAATATAGTTTTCTCCCCTACGTGTAAAAGCTATGATGTAAAAAGCTGACATTTATTCTACTTATATTAATGGCAAGTAGGTTTTCATAGGTACAACTTTTTTCCTAAAAACCATGATTTCACTTCCTGATTGTGTGTGATACTCAGCTGAATACAAGACTGAAGAAGTTACATGCTCAGTTGTCCCTGTCACCTAGGTCTTTACAGTCTTTGACATGCAGAGGAAAAGGAGCAACATGTAAAAGAATTACGGTCGTAGAGTCATGAATACTGTGTGTGTGGGAATCAGTGCGTCCTGAAGGTGTGTGTTTTCCTGTTTCAGCCATATCGCCATGCCTCCACATTAGAAACTTGGGCAAAGCCTCGCTTCCTGTCCCTCCCTCCCTTCCTGTAGGTCCCACACAGGCAGAAAGAGCTCCCTGTGGGGTGGGGGATGAACTCTGAAGTGTGGTTGCCAAAGCTAGTTCTGAACACAGGCCAAGTTGTTCACATGCAGTAGTGGGGCACGGACCTGGGGGTTAGAGACAGAGTCTGGCTCAGATAAGCTCTGCCAATTGCTGGCCTCATGCTCTTGGCCTGGTTTCTTATTTCCACAGTGGAGAAAATAATATTTTGTAGGGTTGATGCGAATATTTAGCAGATTAAAATTATTTACCACAGTACTTGTCACATAGCAATTCATAAACAATGACTGTTTCTGTTCTATTTATTATTACAAAGGCATGTTCTACATTCATTCAACTGACTTCCAAGCAGGATAAGGCATATGTTATGGAAGAATGTAGCTTAGTAGTTCAGAAAATTGGCTCTAAAACCAAACTGCCTTGGGTAAAAATCTTGATTTCCCCATCTTAAATTGCACGTGACTTTAGAGAAGTTATTTAACCTTTATTTCTGTTTCCACATGTGTAAAATGCAGATAAAACCAGTATCTAATACACGAAGCTCATATATAAAGATTAAATGAGCTAATGTGTGTAAAATCTTAGAACAACAGAGCAATTGCTCAGGAAGTGTGACCCGGTTTGATGTGGAGGGTGAGCGTCATCCTTGTTCCACTGATGATAAAAGGCAAACTTCTGTATTTTTTTTTGCATAGGTCTGAGACACATTTCTATATACTGTAGCCCTGTAGAATGGCTGGACCAATTACCATTTGCTTTTCCCTAAACAGACTATGTCAATACATTTGTTTTTCTAAAAACTATTTTGTTTTACTAGCTTTTTCCTTTATGTTTACATTTCTAGAGGATTGTTTATAGTTAACACTCACATTGAACTATTGAAAGAGAAAACATGAGAAGTGCAGTGTGGAAATTGGAATAGTGTGAGGACAGGAGTGGACAAACTAGTGAAAGTGAATTTGAGACTGTAGTTCAGAGAATGGTACCAAGGGAGCTCCCTATGCTGGCTTTGCAGCTCTACTATAAAGCTAAAATTAGGTGGCAAGTCAGAATAGCCAAATTATAATTTATTGCACTATAATTCACAGTAGAAACCTAATTTCAGAACTAGAATTGTTAAGAGATCAATAGTTACCAGTTTTTTTGAGTATATATCTAATTCCCAAATAATAAAGTGGTTTCTTAGAATACTATCAGAAATACTTAATTTTATTCTTAGAGCAAATAGTCATCATTTCATTTCTAAGGTCAGAAGATGAACATTTCAGGCTTAATATTCTCATTGAGGATATTGAGCACCAAGTGCAGTGGTGCAGTTATCTGGTGGTGAATTTCTGGCATTTGCTGAGGGCCATGTGTGGGGGATGCTGAAGGAATGAAGCCTCTACTAGCAGAGCTTATCATCTGGCATAGTCAAGGGGGAAGCAGCACTCTTTGCATGTACCATTAGTATATTGGTGTTTAGCAATAGATGGGTGGGTTGATAAGTTATTCCTTAATAATAATATATACTGCAGTTCTTTTATTGCACATTTTCTTTAGTGTTGCATTATAACTTTATCATCTAGGAAGCCCTAGGAATACAGTATTGCTAGTAGCGTCTGATAATCATTCAGTTAACAAACATGAAATTATTTTTATAGTTCAGTGTGGCTGAATAGTAGCTATTTGTGATGCTTCAGACAAATAATACTGCTTTATTTTGAAGAAGTATCGCATTCTTAGTAATTTTCTCTTTACATGTGAATTGATTTAAAATTGAGTAGTGGTTCCAGGTCAGATCACCTACCATCTGCATGGCCCTGCTTCTGGCTTAGAGGCCCTTCTGTAGAGGCTTTGCTTCAGGCTACTCCCTAGTCTTGGTTCAGAGGCTCTCATGCCAGTGTGCAGCAGGCTCCAACCTAGAAGGCTTTGGGTGGCTGCTTTGTCAGGTGCTGAGTGGAGTATGGAGAGCTCTTTGGTCCCTGGGCTACCAGATCTGACCTGTGCTCACTGACTTGACATTCCTGGGGCTCCTGTGCTTGTGGACCAGCCTACTGCTTGCTTGGTCACAACACCATGCTCCAGGCCCTGACCCCATCCCCCAGACCAGACTGGCCCACCATTCTCCACAGCCCCACTTCTGGCTCAGAGGCTGCACTCAACGTGTTTGCTTTTGACTCCACCCCAGTCCCAGCTCAGAGGCTCTCACGCCAGCATGTAGCAGGCTCCGACCTGAGCAGCTCTGGACAACCGCTTCACCAAGTCTTAAGAGGAGCATGGAAAGCTCCATAGTACTTGGGCAACCAGAGCTGACCTCTGCCCCTCTGGCTTGACAACCACAGTGTCCTTGTGTCTGCAGAGCAGCCTGCTGTTTGGTTGGCCCCAATTCTGCCCTCCAGGCCCCACCTGCCTCCTGCCTGCTTGGCCATGACCCTGTCCTATAGGTTGGATCAGCCCTACCATCTGCATGGCCCTGTTTCTGGCCCAGAGGCTTGGTTTAGAAGCTCTGATTCTGGTTTCTCTCCAGTCCCAGCTCTGAGGTGCCATAGCAGAGCCTGATGCTCTGTCTTTGTGCCACCAGAATTCCCATCAGGCCCAAGAACCCACCCCCCAAGCCTCTACCACCAAAGCAGGGCTGGAAGAACTCCAAAGTCCAATATCCTGCCGGAGACCCCTTAGCCTCAAGCCTCCAGCACACTGTGACCTGCTTTGAGCAAATTCCCATAACCTGAGAACCCAGGACAACCTTAACCAACTGCTGGTGTTACCTCTGTGGGTAGATGCTGGGTAGAGCAGTTCCCGCAACACCACCCCCAGTGAAGAGTCTCAGCCAGCTCCTGGCAGGGAGCAGGAGTCATGCAAATCTGTTAGCCCTGAATTGAAAAAAGAAGTCATAGATGAGACGGAACCAGCAAAAGAACCCCAGCAACGTGAAAAGTCAGAACAGATTAGCACGCCCAGGGGACGACAATGGAGCTATAACAATAAACTCTAACTACAAGGAAATGGTTAAAATGACAAAATGGAATCCAGAGTACGGATGGCAAATAAGATGAATGGAATTGAAGAGAAAGTTAAATACCAACAAAAGAAGCCCAAAAAATATTCCAGGAAATTAACAAAAAGTCACTAAACAGCTTGACAAAATTACGTAGGATGCTAAAACTCAAAGAAATGAGTTAATACAGGCATTTACAAAACATAGCAGAAAGTTTCGATAATAGATTAAACCAAGGAGAAGAAAGACTCTCAGACCTTGAAGACAAGGGTCTTGAGCTAAGCCAGTCACTTAAAGAAGCAGTGAACAATAAAGGAAGAACAGTCACTGAGAGGGATAGGGGACTACATGAAGTGAGAAAACATACAAATTATTGGTATTTCTGAGAGAGAAGAAAGTGCCAGAAGCATGGAAAAATCTATTTGCAGAAATTATTGTGGAAAACCTTCCCTAGGATAGCCAGAGATCCAGGCAGCCAAATATAAGATGGTTATCAAACTCCGGGAAGAATTCATAGCCAATAGGTCATTTCCAAGATACATAGCATTTAACCTGGCCAAAGTCAAAATGAAAGAGAAAATTCTCCAAGCAGCTAGAGGTAAGCAGCAACCAGTCTGCAAGGGGAAACCCATCAGGATAGTAGCAGACCTCATAAGCCAGAGGGAGTAGGTCTCTACCTTCAGTCTTCTTAAACAAAACAAGTGCTGGCCTAGAATATTGTATCCTGCAAAACAAAGTTTCACATTTGATGGAGAATTTAAGTCTTTTCCAGACAAGCAAGTAAACACTGAAGGAATTTGCCAAGACTAGATCCTGCCTTACAGGAAGTACTCAGCTCTGCATTGTACTACAGACATGGATCAGCATAACAGATACCCACTAGAGCAAAATCACTCAGTAGGTCAGAGGTCAGAGCCCAGGCTCAACAGGTAAAGCAGCAATAAACATGAATGGCCTGAATGTCCCATATAAGAGACATAGGCAGGCTGAATGGATAAAAAAATACAAGCCAAGTGTCTGCTATCTCCTGGAAACACATCTAACCCATGAGGATTCATTCAAATTCATGGTGAAGGGATGGAAAACATTCCATGAAAATGAAAACCAAACGGAAGCTGATGTAGCAGTTCTCATATCAGATAACATAGACTTCAAATCAACAAAAGTAAAGAAAGACAAGCATGGTCATTATATAATGGTAAAGAGAACAATTCAAGACATCATTTTAAATATTTACGCATCTAAAACAAGTATGCTGAGATTCATAAAGCAAATTCTATGTGTTCTAAACAAAATGATAAATAGCAACATCATAATAGCCAAGGACTTCAGAATCCCACTGACAGAATGGGACAAATCCTCCAAACAGAAAATAAACAAACAGTGGACTTGAACACAACCCTAGAACAAATGGCCCTGACAGACATTTATAGAAGATACTACTCCAAAACTACTGACCGTGTATGTTTGTCTCATTAGCTCATGGAACATTCTCTAAGATTAATAACATCCTGGGCCACAAATCATGTCTCAATAAATTAGAACAGAAAACGAGAATTAGATCACAGTGGAATAAAACTAGAAATCAACTCCAACAGAAACACTCATCTCTACACAAAGTCATGGAAACTAAACAAGCTACTGCTGAATGATAGGTCAAAGATCAAATTAAGATGAGAATTAAAAGATTCTTTGAACTAAATGATGAAGGGGACACAGGTTATCAAAATCTGGGATACAGCTTAAGCAGTCCTGAGAGGAAAATGTGTAGCTTTAAATCCTACAGCCAAAAGGGCAAAAAGATCACAAATCAACAATCTAATGAATCGTCACAAGGAACTGGAGAAGGATGAACAAACCAGTCCTAAACCCAGCAGTAAAGAAATAACCAAAATCAGAGCAGAACTAAGTGAAATAGATAACAAAAGAAATACATAAAAGATTAATGAAACAAAAAGTTCTTTGAAAAGATAAAGGCTCAGTTTCTATAGGTCAGTGGTTAGGGCACTGGCCACATAAACTGGAGCTGGTGGGTTTGAAACCGGCACAGGTCTGCTAAACAACAATGACAACAACAAAAATAGACAGGTGTTGTGGCAGGCACCTATAGTCCCAGCTACTTGGGAGGCTGAGGCAAGGCAATTGCTAAAGCCCAAGAGTTTGAGGTTACTGTGAGCTGTGACACCACAACACTCTACTGAGGGCAACATAGTGAAACTCTGTCTCAAAAAAAAAAAAAAGAAAAAGAAAGAAAGAGAAGAAAAGATAAAATTGATGTGCCTTTCACCAGATTAACTAGAAGCAAAAAAGAAAGACTTCTAATAAGCTAAATCAGAAATGGAAAAAAAGAAATCACAACTGATATCTTGGAAATACCAAATATCGTCTCTAGAAAAATCTAGAAAAATCTCTATGCTCATAAACTCAAAAACATGATGGAAATGGATAAATTCTTAGAAATACATGGTCTCCCTAGGCTTAATCAGGATAAGGTAGAAATCCTGAAGAGAACAATTTCAAGTGTCAGGATTGAAGCAGCAATAAAAAAATCTTCGAACACAAAAAAGCCCCAGACCAGGTGGTTTCACACCCAGATTTTACCAGACCTACAAAGAAGAACTGGTACCTGTGCACAGAAATTATTCCATAACATCAAGAAGGAAGGAATCCTCACCAGTTCATCTTACAAAACTAATACCACCTTAACACTAAAACCAGGAAAGGATGTGACAAAAAAAGAAAACTATAGACCAGTGGTTCTCAACCTTCCTAATGCTGTGATGTATTTTCATTGTTACAAAGGGATCAACACCCACAGGTTGGGAACTGCTGCTATACACCATTATCCCTTGTGAATATAGGTGCAGAAATTCTCAATAAAATCCTAACAATCCAAATTAAACTGCACATCAAAAAAAGAACCCACCTTGGCTGGGCATGGTGGCTCACGCTTATAATCCTATCACTCTGGGAGGCCAAGATAGATGGATCGCTTGAGCTCATGAGTTCAAGACCAGTCTGAGCAAGAGCAAGACCCCATCTTTACTAAAAATAGAAAAACTAGTGGGGCACTGTGTCAGATGTCTGTAGTCCCAACTATGTGGGAAGCTGAGGCAGGAATATCTCTTGAGCCCAAGAATTTGAGGTTGCTGTGAGCTGTGATGACATCACAGCACTCTTCCCAGAGCAACAGAGTGAGACTCTGTCTCTAAAAGAAAAAAAAAAAAGCCATGACCAAGTGGTTGTGGCCTTCATTCCAAAGATGCAAAGATGATTTAATATATAAAAATCTATAAATGTAGTTCACCGCATGAACAGAAGCAGAAACAAAGACTATCCTCTTTAGTAAAAACATTTGATGAAATTCAATACTTTTATGATAAGAGCACTTAACAAGATAGGTACAGATGGAGAGTTACCTCAAAATTATAAAAGGTGTATATATGACAGACCCATAGCCAGCATCATACTGAATGGGGGAAAAGTTGAAAACATTTCCCCTTAGAACTGGAACCAGACAAGATTGCCCACTATCACAGTTTCTGTTCAACATAGTGCTGCAGGTCTTTGCTAGAGCATTCAAATAAGAGAAGGTTATCAAGGTTATCCAGATGGGCCAAATACTCTTTGCTAGTAATAATGTTCTTATATCTGCAGAACTCCAAAGATTCTGCCAAGAGACTCTTAGAATTGGTAAATAAATTCAGCAAAAGTATCAGGTTACAAAAGCAACATAAATAGCTTTCATATACACCAAAAATAGTCAAAGTGAAAATCTTTTACAATAGCAATAAACAAAACATACAGGAATATATTTAAGGAGATGAAAGACCTCTGAAAGGAGAACTGTGAAACAGAGGAAGGAAATTGCAGAGGACACAAACCGATGGAAAACATAGCTGGTTTGGTAGAAACAGCATTGTTCAAAATGTCTGTACTAACCAAAGAGATCTACAGATTCAATACAAGCCCCATTAAAATGCCAGTATCATTTTTTTTGCAGATCAAGGAAAAATAGTTCTGTATTTCATATAGAACCAGAAAAGACTTGAATAGTCAAGTCAGCCGTAAGCAATAAGAAAAAATCAGGAGGTATCACTGTACCAGACTTCAAGCTGTGCTGCAAGGCTGTAGTAACCAACCAGCATGGTACTGGCACAAATACAGAGATGTAGACCTATGGATCAGAACAGAGAACCCAGATGTTAAACCATCCTCAGACTGCTGTCTGATTTTTGACAAAGCGGACAAAAACACCCTGGGGAAATGAATCCCTGTTGAGTGAGTGTTGTTGGGAAAACTGGATCTCCACATACAGGATATCCACCTATATCCACACTTCTTACCACTCACAAAAATCAATTCATGATGGAAAATCTAAGGCATGAAGCTATAAGAATTCTAGAAGTAGAAAAAACTCTTAACAAATCAACCTAGGCAAAGAATTGATGAAGAAGACCCCCAAAACAATCCCAGCAATAACAAAAATAAATGGGACCTGATTAAATTAATGAGCTTCTGCATGGCCAGGGTAATAATCAACAGAGCGAATAGACATCCTATGTGAATGCTACACAGTTGATAAAGGGCTAATAAGCAGAAACTATGAAGCAGATCAGCAAGAAAACATTAAACAACCCCATTAAAAAGTGGGCAAAAGATGTGAACAGCAGCTTTTCAAAAGAAGATAATGCCCGGTGAACATAGGGAAATATGCTCAACATCTCTAATCAGGGAAATGCAAATCAAAGCTACAATGAGCTATCACCTAATTCCAGTGAGAATGGCTTTTATACAAAAGTCTCAAAACAATAGATGCTGGTGTGGATGTGGAAAAAAAGGAATACTTACACACTGGTGGTTAGGACTACAAATTAGTACAAACTTTATGGACAGTAGTATGGAGATAACCTCAAAAAACTAAAAGTAGACCTACCAGCAGTCCCCCTCTTGGGTATTTACTGAAAGGAGAAAAAAAAGACACTTGCACTGGAATGACCGTAATTTATGGTCACAAAAATGTAGAAACAACCCAAGCACTGATGAGTAGGGGAGAAGATTGATAAAATGTAGTATGTGTATACCATGGAGTACTACTACTCCACCATAGAAAAATGGTGAACTAATACCTCATGTAACAACTTGAATGGAACTGGAGACCATTCTTCTAAGTGAAGTATCACAGAATGGAAAAACAAACACCATGTGCATTTACTGTTAAATTGGAACTAATCAGTCAGCACTACTGTGCACATATGGTAGTAAAACTTAACAGAAACTAAGTGGGGGTGGGGGAATAGATTCACGCCTGTTGGGTTCAGTGCACAGCATCTTGGTGATGGGTACACTTACAACTTTGACTCAAACTGCACAATAGCAATTCATGTAACTAAACATTTGTAACCTTGTAATATTCTGAAATACATACATATATACATAGTGTATGTAGATAGATGCCCAGTTTTCTAAAGTTAGGCAAACACAATGCAGGTATTAAAACTTGAAATACAGTGTAAAACCATCTTGCTTGTTTCCACTAGTTCAGGAAGTATATTGATTACTTTCAAGATGTTAAGATGTGGCTCGGCGCCTGTGGCTCAACGAGCTAAGGCGCCAGCCATGTACACCTGAGCTGGTGGGTTCGAATCCAGCCCGGGCCCGCCAAACAACAATGATGGCTGCAACCAAAAAAAAAAAAATGACCGGGCGTTGTGGCGGGCACCTGTAGTCCCAGCTACTTGGGAGGCAGAGGCAGGAGACTCGCTTGAGCCCAGGAATTTGAGGTTGCTGTGAGGTGTGATGCCACAGCACTCTATGCAGGGTGACAGCTTGAGGCTCTGTCTCAAAAAAAAAGATGTTAAGATGTGACTGGGTGCCTGTAGCTCAGCCACATACACGGTTTGAACCTGGTCCAGGCCTACCAAAAACAATGACAACTATAACAAAAAAAAATAGCCAGGCGTTGTGGCTACCTGTAGTCCCAGGTTCTTGGGAGGCTGAGGCAAAAGAATCACTTATGTGCAAGAGTTGGATGTTGCTGTGAGCTGTGATGCAATGGCACTCTACCCAGGGTGACATAATGAGACTGTGTCTCAAAAAAAAAAAAAAGATGTCACGATGTTGTAGGATGTTAGATGTTAATGGAATTTTTTTCTTCCCTGAGTAATTACAAAAGAACTAATGCTTTCTAAGATATACTTCTTATTAAAACTAAGTTTGGAGCTTCTTTGACACAGCAGAGATTCTTTAGTTTTTGTCCAACATTGAATATAGGTTTGGAACTTATAGCTTTCTCTGGTGGTCGCATTTAAGCACAGATCATAAAACAGCATGGGTACGCTCCTGGCAAAAGACCCCAGTTTAGTTGGTGGGGAGCAAGAGAGTTGTTTCTGTGTCCATAGAAAACTAACCTTCTTCTGGCTACTTCATGATTTGTTGTTCATCACGGTGACTTCTTGGTTCCTAGCTTGGTAATAGGTACAAGGATGAGCCAGGTAAAGCAGCCTACAGAAAACTTAACACATTTCCCCATGTTCATGTGACTGAGACAAATAATAAAATCAGAGCTTGTTTTCAAACACATTTGTGCAGTTACTCCAAAATTTTCCAGCAGGGTTAATCAAAGTGAGCAGTGTAGTTCTTTATTACCATACACATTTCATTTCTAAGAAGATTTTTGGCTGAGGAAAAGAGGGCTGGCTTATTTAGCACAGGGTTGATGGCTTCAGTCCTCTCTTAGTGGGACAGCACACTATTTCTTAGCCATCAGGAGACATTGTTGCAAGGGGAATTGAGGACTTGACTTTAAAGGAAACAGTAGAGAGCTATTGGGTTTCATTTGAAGGATGTTAAGAATTCTAGGTCTTACAGGATTTACCTATAGTCTGATGTGGGAGTAGGGAGAAGAAAATGCAGGGCCTGGCCTCGGGTTTCTGCCTCGTACATTACAGTGGTCACTGGTCCCAGAAAGACACAACAGTGAAGTAGAAGTCGAATTGGCTGGGCTGATCGTGCTCTATTCCCCTATGTAAATACTGAACTTAAGGTGTTGTGAGAATGTGGAGGTCAAGGGGAAGAAGTAGGTTCAGAGTGATACGTTGGCAGCTACGTCAGGTGTTGGGCATTGTCAGGGTCCATTAGGGCGGGGTCAGTAAGTAGCACAGCTGGAATGTCGGTGGCATGTCAGAGTTTAGATGTCTGTTAGGAAATCCAGACATACCAGGCACATCTGTGTTTGAAGCTCAAGGGGGGAATTCTAGTTCCTTAACTTCTATTTCTGCTACTTCGTAGAGTATTTTATATTTTAGGTAACAAATGGATGCAACTTCATAGTCTTATAGCCAGTAGTTTGAAAGCAAGTAGTCGTTTGAGAACACAGAGAATTAACTTATTTTCTGGACCTCTTTTGTATAGTTTTTCAACTTTGCGTGTCAGTACTTAGCTAAAATACTCCTCTTAGAGTCATAAATAAACGTATCGACTAACTATTAATAATAATAAAAATGATTTGCTATTGTGTTCTGGTTTGTGTGCATATTTGACAACCACTCTTTGCAACTGCTACTATATTCTAATTTGTTGTATCATAACACTTCAATAATGAGTTTTAAGGTGTTTGGGACTTTTGCTCAACCTATTTTACTTGCTGATGGAAGATACGGTCAGAACATTGTGTTGAGGCAAGCATGTTTTGTGCTGGAATGTTAAAACTGAAGTCTGAAGTGTCTTCCTTCTCACATGCTAGAAAGTGAAGTATTATTATTATTATTTTTCAGACAGAGTCTCACTATGTTGCCCTGGGTAGAGTGCCTTGGCATCTCAGCTCACAGCAACCTCAAACTCTTGGGCTTAAGCAATTCTCTTGCCTCAGCCTCCCAAGTAGCTGGGAATACAGGTGCTTGCCACAACGCCCGGCTATTTTTTATTGTTGTTGTCATTGTTGTTTATTTGACCCAGGCCGAGTTTGAAACCACCAGCCCCGGTGCATGTGGCCGGCGCCCTAACCACTGAGCTATGGGTGCCAAGCCAGAAGTGAAGGATTATTTAACCACAGGATAGAACCAGTTTTTGTTTGTCTAGGCTATTGAGAGGATGCCAGAATCCAAGTTGTTGCAGTGGAGTCATGCAGTTACTCATTTTTAAGCACATAACTGACTTTCAGCTGTGGGCCACATTCCTTTCTTACCATTAAAGAGGTAACTTTGGTTTTCTTTTCACCTACATAAGTTCCATGTTTAAAAATACATTCAAGATGAGATGACACCCATAGGATGTGGTAGTTGTTTATTCCTGGTGCTGTCTAGAAGAACATCTTGGAGGAAGTTGTTGCTCAAAATGGTCACAGCTGGTAAAAAGAGCTCAAGCAGTTCTGCCTTGGAATCCTAGCTCATCTGCCGCCACATTGTCACCCAGTCTTTCTGAGTCTCTGTTTGCTCACTGATAGAATATATGAAAAGTAGGGCAGCACCTGTGGCTCAAGGAGTAGAGCTCTGGCCCCATATGCCGAGGGTGGCGGGTTCAAACCCAGCCCCGTCCAAAAAAACTGCAAAAGAATATATGAAAAATAGTATCTACATCATAAGGGTCATTGTGCAGGATATTTTCATGGAAGGGTCTACAGATACCTTTTCCAACATCATCTTGTGTGTGTATGTTTCAGTCAATGCCTGACAATTCTTTGCCCACAGAATTATAGCTGTGAATGAAGATCAGAAAGCTCTTTTTCCAGCATTCCTCTTAGTTTCTTGAGAATAAGTTATCTGTTGATTCTTCAGTGTATTCCAAGTTTCAATCACAGAAAAGAATTGCCTTAGTGGATTTGTTCTGAGTCCCGAGTGTGGTGGACTTAGATCTTAGCAACTGATTTACATTCAGCAAACTTCCAGGATGTTGAATTGATGAATAATGAGAAAAGCATCCTGTGGGCTGCTGCAGATATACTTGAATCTCCATGTCCAGTCTGCACATTCCCGGTAGACAGATCTGCACAGGTGATCATAGTCAGAGAATATTCGGAAAGCCTGGAGCCAAAACACCTATTAAATGCTGCCAGGGTTAGCCCTGGTATGAGATTGGTCTGTTTCACACTCTTGGCTCTTGGGCACTTCTTACACAAGCATCCCCTAAAGTATGCTTCCCAATACTTTATAGAGCCTGCGAAGCTGACCAACTCATTTATCTTTGTGGTAAGCTTTGTTAACCTTGAACCCATTTTATTTACCTTCAGTTTAGATTCTTTTGATCTAAAGCTATAATTAATACTTTTGTTTTAAAACGTGTAGTTTTCTGCTTCCACCCTCTGCCGTACTCACCTGTTAAAACCAACTGTTGGCCGGCCTACCTGCATTAACCCTCTTCATTCTGTGTGCAGATGTCATCTAGTTCCACACATGTGATGACTTCAGCTGGTGACTGAAATTTCTGTACCGCCCCACCCTCTTCTAAACTCCAGAATTGTATCCGGATGTCTGAACTATCTTGATGGTTCTAATTGTCTAAAGTTAATGTGACTTGTATTTTCTTCTCCAAGCCTACCCCTTTTGTTTGCCCTCTGTTATCCTCCTGAATTCCTGCTTCACTGCTGTCCCACATGCAGCCGTCCACATGTCCCAGAGGTGCCCGTTGCTCTTCTTCACCACCCCTTGGGGTCCACACTGCTGGTGTTTCTTGCTTGGCTTGTTAATGATGGCCTGACTGATCATTTCACTTTCTCTCTCTCTCTTTTTTTTTGAGACACAGCCTCAAGCTGTCACCCTGGATAGAGTGCTGTGGCATCACAGCTCACAGCAACCTCCAATTCCTGGGCTCAAGCGAGTCTCTTGCCTCTGCCTCCCAAGTAGGTGGGACTACAGGTGCCCACCACAACGCCCGGCCATTTTTTGGTTGCAGCCGTCATTGTTGTTTGGCAGGCCCAGGCTGGATTCGAACCCGCCAGCTCAGGTGTACGTGGCTGGCGCCTTAGCCCGTTGAGCCACAGGCGCCAAG
>CAUYRH010060070.1:0-32175 GCA_963574655.1 Perodicticus potto | reverse complement strand
AACTGAAATCAATGATATAATTTCTGTTTGTTCCTTTCCCATAACTAAACTCACACACCTTAAAGTTAAACTAAGTTCCTTTACTTCTAATCCTTCTCATTGTATTCAAAAGTTTCGATTTATTACTATTATTTATTACCTATCAACTTACCTAACATAATGTTTTTATTATTTTAACTAATACCCTAACCTCTGACGAGCGCAAACAAGTGTGGGAGAGGGCAAAAGAGGCAGCAAATCAATTTCACATATCAAACAATAAGCATCCTACAGATGACACTGCAGTCCCTAACTCCCAACTAAATTAAATTACAATAATAATGTGGGAAGAGAAGTAAAGGCATTTTTATTACCTGCATTCTTTACAGACTTAAAAACTTCCGGCTCAGCGCCCGTAGCTCAGCGGGCTAAGGCGCCAGCCACGTACACCTGAGCTGGCGGGTTCGAATTCAGCCCTGGCCCGCCAAACAACAATGACGGCTGCAACCAAAAAATGGCCGGGCGTTGTGGCGGGCGCCTGCAGTCCCAGCTTGGGAGGCGGAGGCAGGAGACTCGCTTGAGCCCAGGAATTGGAGGTTGCTGTGAGCTGTGATGCCACAGCACTCTATCCAGGGTGACAGCTTGAGGCTCTGTCTCAAAAAAAAGAAATATGATCTTTGTAAGGCACAATTCAGATCATTTTATTTCACTTTTTAAACTCTGTAATGGCTTCCCACTTCATTTACAGTGAAAGGGGTAAATGCTAGAGCCTTTTATAGGACTAGAAGGGAAGCTATATTTTCCAGCTGCCTAAACTCATCCTCTCTAAACTCATCTGCTCCCCTCTTTTGCTTATTTACTCTGCCTCAACCCAGCTGCCTTCCTTGTTGTATCTCTAAGACTTTTGACTTGTACTAGTATCTGGGGTGTTATTTCTCAAAATATTTTCTAGCTTATTCCTTCACTTCATTCAAGTTTCTGTTTACATATCTCCTCTTTGGACTACTTGAAATAGCCTAAAGTGAATATCTGTACCTCTTCCAATCATATTTTCTTTCCTTCTTGCCTTGTTCTACTTTTTTCACAGTAGTTGGTGGCTTCTAACCTGCTCTATAATTTATTCACTTATCCTGATTCTTGTCAACACCTCCAACGCAATCCAGATTCCTCAAGGGCACAGTATATTGCTTATTTTGTTCATTCAAGTTTCCAATGAACATGTCAGGTTTTGTATAAGTCGGTGAACACTGGTTAAGAAAAAGAGAAGGAGGTGGCATGAGGGAAAACTTCCCAGCCTTGAACTTTCTTCAAGCAAGAAAGGCGTGAGGCCATGGTTGATATGAGAAAGGCCTAAACTCAGCAGTTGAAAGAAGATTTATCTGAAAAAGATAGATTATGAAAGACAACTGGACCTCGTACGATTATAAAACACTGAAAAAGAATATTGATGGAGGGAAGAAAAAGCTGCTGAGGCTCTAGGATAAGTGATAACTTGAAGCTATGGAGGAAAGAAGCTCTACTGATGAGTACATATAAGGGAAAGAAGTCGAGCGTGCTAACTTGTTTCGACGGAATCATCTCATACAAGGAGTGACAATAGAAGCCTAAAGAATGTCAAAAACGGGACTACTAATTTGGGAATCATCAATTTATAGAAGATAATCGAAGGAAATAGACTCATCAACTCAGATGCATTGAGTGTGTGTTTAATTTGTATGAAGACATTTCTATCATACTTCCTAAATAATTAGTCCTTTACCATAGTCCGCGATTGACTATGAGTATGTAGCAACAGTTTGACAGTGTTGTCTAACACAAGCAGGGCATTACTTTTTTGCTAACATCACACCAACTTTGAATTTCCCCCCTACCTCGCAATGTTGGTACTAAATAGGACTTCTTTTGTTTGGGGAAATCATTTTTAGTGCTGCTATGATACATGTTTATGTATGATTATATTTAAATATAAATGATTAACAGAGTAATGGAAAAGGGGGGTTAAAGACCTCATAGGAAATACTTATGATTTCAAGTAATTTAAATCTTCATATTGTCCCATTATATAATTTAACTATTGTCCCAAACACACACACACACACACACATCAAAATAATCAACATCCATATTTTCTATTTTCAGAAATTTTTCTACCTCATATTGACATTAAGCACCTTCCCACTGACGTGTGGGATCTTGGAAACCGGAAGGTAACCTAATACTTCCCCCTCAAAAGAAAATAAGCAGTAATACTTTTTCACATTACAGTTTCCTGCATTCAGTTACTGTGTTCTTGAGAACAAATGTAAGAAAATTAAATAATAGAAATACATTTTGAAAAGATTTGAACATCTTTATGTCTCTTTATTGCTTTACTCACTCATCTTTCATAATATCCAATAGTAAAGATTTAGCATATCATTTATAATTTCATTTTTTCTCTCTCTTCACAACTAAATTCACTGATTACTGTGTTTTACTGTAAAAATTTATGGATTCTAGCACATTACATGAAACAAATATATATTTCAACTTTTTGTTTATTTTTTGAAAGACAGAGTCTCACTTTTTCACCCTCAGTAGGGTGCCCTGGTGTCACAGCTCTTAGCAACCTCCAGCTCTTTGGCAGAGGTGATTCTCTTGCCTCAGCCTCCCAAGTAGCTGGGACTGCAGGTGTCCACCACAATGCCCAGCTATTTTTGGGTTGCAGTTTGGCCAGAGCTGGGTTCAAGCCCAGCACCCTCGGTATATGGGGCCAGCTCTCTATGCCCTGAGCCACAGACGGCGCCCTCAACTTTATTATATTTAAGAATTCTCCATGACCAATGCAGGTTCACAAAATCCAGTCTAACCAGTCAGTGTTCCACCTAAGTTGTCAGTCCCAGAACCCAGAACCCAGTCTTAGGGAGACCACATTCCTACACAGCGAGAGTTTTAAAATTAACTTTGGCCACAGGCCCTTGACCAGTTGTGACATGTTCCAGACATACATTGCATCTCCCCCAAATCCTCCTGGCCACAGGATAGGAACAAGGGTATATAAATCTCTAGACAGAAGGCCCACATGGGATCCCCCCCTCACCCTGCCATGCCAGAGGTTTTATTGCCCTTGGTAGAGTGCCCTGTGGCGTCACAGCACACAGCAACCTCCAACTCCTGCTCTTAGGCAATTCTCTTGCCTCAGCCTCCCGAGCAGCTGGGACCACAGGTGCCCGTCACAATACCCGGCTATTTTTCTATTTTGCAGTTGACTGAGGCCAGGTTTGAACCCACCACCTTCAGTATATGGGGCCAGAACCCTACTCACTGAGCCACAGGCACCGCCCCATGCCAGAGGTTTTATCTTCTTTCTTATCTATCTGTCAATGCAATCTATCCGGTCACCTTCTACTATGAATCTTTGAGGCGAAGGACCCGGAAAAGAGAGAGATACCGATTATACCATGAACTCCTAGGAAAGAATGACTCAATGCCTTTTGCACTGATTTGTAAGGAACTATAGACCATATTTCTAAATAAAGTATCTAGCGAATGGAAAAGTAAACATTACAGGTACTTGCTCTTCAATTTGAATTAACCAATGAGCACGCATGTACACAGAGGGAAGTAAAATTCAGTGGAGATCAACTGGGGAGGAGGAAAAAGGAGGGGTGAAAACTACCTAACAGGAATGATGAATACTATTTGGGTGATGGACATCAAGGGATGCACAAGGGCGGCGCCTGTGGCTCAAAGGAGTAGGGCGCTGCCCCATATGCCGGAGGTGGCAGGTTCAAACCCAGCCCCGGCCAAAAACAGCAAAAATAAAAAAAAAAAGTGATCCACATAACTAAAAAACATCTGTACCCCCTTTATATTTTGAAATAAAATAAAATAACAGCAGTGTTTCCCCCAAGTAGAAAATTATTTGAAGAGTAAATATTCAAAGGATCAATGGATTAAAACCCTCAGGATATTTTAATATCATACACCTTTATCTTACCACAAAATTTAACTAATATATCATGGCAATTATAAAATTATATGACAATCATCTGTTTTCATCAACTTCTATATTCATTTAACTATAACTTTCTTATTAATAATTATATGCAGTACCTGGTAGAAATTCAATAATTGTGGTTTAAATTGATATATAAATATTTTAAAATGAGAAATATTTATTAAAAACATATTCTTAATATATTAAACATGTTTGATAATCTCTTAAAGAAATATATCAATGCCAGCATAAATAAATTATTCTAGCTATCAGGAGTCTAAGAAATCATCTGGTCTTGCCATCTCATTACACAAATGAGGTATGGTATTTGCAACCAGGGAAATTATGGAGCTACATCAGTCTCACATAAGTGAAATGAGAACTGGGGCTGGTACTTCGATCTCCCGACTCATAAATCAAATATCCATTCCAAACAACACACTGGCTTTCCATGTGCTATAGTTAACAAGTTTTTGAAACTTTGCTTGGCTTGATTAGTCTAGTTCATTCTCTCTCCCTCTCCCTCTCTTTCTCTCTCTTAATAAAATTACAATAAAACAATGTAATTGGTCTAGATTGATGTAAAAGTCAATTGGAATTGTGCAGTGTCTTGGGTCACTCTCATGAACAAAAAATATTGCTAAGCATGTGCCGGTTAATATAATTTTGATTAAAGGCCAAAAGAATTAGCTTTCATTCTAAGTACTAATGTATTAATATTTGCAAATTTTTTAGAAGTAATGTCAGTTTTTAACTTGCTAGTATATCTAAAACCAGTATGCTCTTTTCTGTTACCACACATATAAGATCATTTACAATTTACCTATTGCTAGTAACAAAAAGCTTTAGAGAAGTTGATAATATGAAAGAAAAAAAAATACGATTTTCCTTAATTTCTCAACTCAAGACACGGCCTTATGATATGATTCTTTTAAATGTAAATACTAGCTTTATAGATATTTTTACCATTTAATATTTTTCTCTATCAAATATTACTCCAACATTTGATTAAGCACTCAAGATCAGACTCCAATTCAATGTACCATTTTATTGTACCCAGTTATTTATTCTGCTACAATATTTTTGGAGCTTACATTTTTACTTTTAAATGAATGAATTTTCTTACATATTGCTAACAACAAGATACCTGTAAAAACAACACATTCATGTTAGAAAAAGTATATCTCAGTGGCAAAATTCCTTAATTTTAAAAATTGTTTTATTTCTCATAGCATATTTTGTTGGAAAGGGCAAATTCACATATAAATTTCCGCACGTCCACAAATGAAGTGTTAGTGTAGCAATGCAAAATTTTATTGCATCTCAAAACAATAGTAAGCATTGTATTTAGTATATTTTATATAATTAATATAGTGATTTAAAATGTATTTAACATTGTCAGTATTTTCTTGAGCACATTCCAGCCATTTAAAAGCAGTATATGGTGAATACTATTATGCCCAGATGACTCACATCTTTCAAAAAAAAACATCAACCTGAATCAAATTCATTGTAAAGGAGCACATATCTTTGCTTAATTATTTGATCTATGCAAATTACTTCATGCTAATAACTATTTCCCCTAATTCTATATTCTATAATTTCCATAGATTAAATGTTTTTTAATATTACAACGACCTCTATAGAGTGACATTTTTAAATGCTATTTGATAATTGATATAAATATGTTTATTTTTACAGGAGAAACAGTGATACTTTAGACATGAGGATAAAAATATGATTATAAAGAATATTATGTATAACCATACATGTATACAAGATGGACAACATTACTACAGATTATAAAGTCCAAGGAATCAAAAACAAGTTAGGGCAAATATAGTTATGGGAAGTGACCTATTAGTGTTAGAGGAAAGTAATACAAAAAATAGACACTCATTTAATTTAGGGGCAAAACAGAGTGTGCTTTCTTGGAGAGCAATTGCTTCAGGGCAGTTTCCACGTGTATTTGCCACCATGAATCCATGCATGGCTACAATGAGTGACCTACTTTTCCATACACTGTAAATTATCCTCCATCAAAATTATATACAAGTAAGCAACTCACAAGCACCCACAAGTAAGCCTGTTGAGAGAGACAATGCGACCCCTCTGAGTACATATTAAAATATAAAATGACACTCAGGCTGCACAAACAGGTTTTCTCAGGTTCGTATAGTATCTATTTAGTGTAATATGGAATAAGGTAAACGGGACACAATTTAGTTAGAACAAAGTTGCCAAATAACATCAGGGCCCCTTTATGCTTGAACCATGGTTACCATGGACATTGAATAGGTGCCACTTGATTGATCTTAGAAAGGCCAAACTTCTAAGCTCACTCCTACAGATGCTCTTTTGACTATTTTAAAAATAACACAGCACAAAATCATAGCAAACACAAGGAAAAGTGCAGAAAACATAAAAGCATTTGTTAGTTCTCTAATGACATGGATATACATTTAAAAAACTGGTATTTCTCTGAAAGTTATATTTGTGAGAGTTATAACTGATGGTGTTACATAAATGATAACCTTGTACTTCATTACAGGAAATCTAAAGGGATATTGTTATTACTCTATAGTTGCCTACGAGTTCTCTGATGTTTTCAGCACTAATAATGGAAACAGGAAAGCTTTATAGCCACAAGGCAGTTACAAACAACAGACACAGATTGCAACCTGGTCGAGGACTGTAGCAAGCCACTGGCATTCTGGTAAGAGTGATTAAGCTGCCGCTGCCATCATTGCTATCACTGTCAAGCCTGAATACCACTTCTGGACCAGAAAAATTACCTTTTAGGGAACTCAGGAGCCAGAGGTCTCTTTCTATTTTTTCTCACACAAAAGTATAAATGCAATCCCAGCCAGAATTTATTATATTTATTTTAGAAATGAAAGCAAATCAACGAAGTAAAATATTAAAGAATAATCTTATCTTGTATCATTGTTGCTGTTATATGAATTGAGATCTCATTGCCTTACGTTATTCAATCTACTTCAAATGACTACAAACTCTGAAACACAATGGATTAGAATTTATGTTTTTCAATTCAAGTTCAAAATACAAATATTGTCCTCTTTGGAACCCTTGCAAATCATTATATAAAAAGATTAGTGGTTCGTAATAATTTTCAACAATGGCGTTCACAGCTCGTTCATATAAATTATAGTACAAAACTAGGAGTTACTCTAAAGGCTGAATTTAAAATAACAAAGTTATTGGAGAAATGGGATTAGGAGAGACTCTGTAGCCCGTATTGCCTCTCCCTTGGAGACAGTGATCTCTAGTTACAAAAGAACATGCATGAGCTGTTCTGTGGTTTGCTTATTTCCAAAATATTTTCTCTACCACTTGATCAACCACTCCAAACCATCCCTCTAACTCAGTTTACTTTCTCTCCTCTCTGATGAATTAAGTGAGAAAGTAGTTAGATGGAACATACCCAGGATAACATAGAGTCTAACCTACAAGTAAGCAAATCCTACCAAGGTCACAAACAAGATCCATTGCCAAGAGCACAGAGCAAAGTGTTACAATGCATTGCATCAGTAATCCTTCCAGTACCACTTATTTTATCAGAATATTTCTATATCCACCCAATCTTCCCAATTGATACTAGTCTGGAGTCAAGTAGTTACAGCAAGCTGATGCTTCAGATGATGTAAAAACTCACAAATTGAATTATCGACTTTGCTTTCTTTGACAATGTAACTAAAAATTTGCAGGTGCAAATGTCAACCTCTGAAGTAAAAGCACCTGTCCCCACACTAGAGGACAATGACAGTAAAACCAAGGGCACTGACAGTCCATTAGTTAGCGGTGCACAAAAGCAGACTCCAGGACAATCTGTCACTGTCACAGTGCCAACCAACAGGCTTCCCATAAAACGCTCTGCCAGACGAAAGCATGCAACTTTGTTATACACAGGATTTTTTGTTGTTGTTGTTTCTAACTTTTAACAAAACTATTTCATTATTATTATTTTTAATTGTCTTCTTCTCAATGTAAGTCACTAGAGTATATTAAAATATTTCTCAAAAGGCCCACCATTTCATTTTATGAAAATACTGTTACTGAAAATTTTATATTACTTCTCTGAAATTCCATGTTGAATATTACTATTCTGAAATATTTATTAAAATATTTCCTATTGCTTATGATTAAAAACTTTTTAAATGCCATCTTTGGAAGTTTCAGCAGTATCAAATAATTCTGAGTTCCTTAAGCATATCAAAAGCTCTGACTGTAGTTAACATTTTTATAACTGAATGACTATTGCCTGTGTGCAGACTAGCTACACTTTTATACCGAGGCCATCGTCTTGTACTATTTGTCACGCAATTAAACATGTGCGTGGGAGAACTGAGAAGCACAGTGGACTCAATAGACAGAGACATCATTAAAAAGACAGAAGTGGATTTCTTGTTTCAACTGACCATTACAAAAACTGTTCAGTCATTTCTCTCCCCCCAAAATAAATTGTCTTTGCTCCCAAACATAAAGTGAACATAAACCTAAATTCTTAGGAACTGATTATCACTAAAAGTCATCAGTAAAATGACTTCAAAAGAACAAATAAAAATAATTTTGACAAAAAGAGGCATCTTACGGCCCACATGAATCTTATGAATATTATTAAAATGTTAAGATCCAGGGAAAAAGCAATAAAGTGGCCCAATCTGTCAGCAGCTAATATTATAATGATATTATCCAGTGCTACCCCTCCCAACTTTTTATTTAGTTGAAACATAGACAGAGGATTATCAGACAATTATTTATCTTTTAAAAAATTAATGGAAGCATAACAAAAATGAAAAAAGCAAAAAGGTTGGTCATTTTAAAGTATGTATTTGTGTATTTCCTGGAATACATTTAAGGGTAAAATTCCTCTCAAAATTCAATGTGAATTATCATTGCAAATCCTGTGCGCTTCTATTATCTTTCTCTTACATTGTCATTTCCTTTATATTATTTCCTTCCTGACTCTTGATTTTCTCTAAAGACCAGAATCCCAAAGGGATTTCTTTACCATCATGATACCTCTGGGATTTGTGAAACTATACTGGCAGCAAGGGGTTTCAGACTTCGGATTGCAAACAACTTGCCCTGGTTCACTCATAGTTCTACAGCCTCAGACCACAGGAAACATGAAAACCCTCCAAGTGAGTAAAGAAGAGAATGATTCCTCACTGGGTGATTACCTATAATTAATGTCTTTCTTTTTTTCTATGAAACGTTACCCAACAAAATTCCTGTTCAATTAAATTTTATTTGTTTAAAATTGTTAAGGAAAAAATACTGAGGGTCTGACTATTTACTCATATAATACTAAAAGGGAGCTAAGAAAAGATTGCTGTTATTTCAGTTAATTTGCGCGGGTTGCCTCCTCTGCCTACTTTACTATGGCTTTAATTTCACTTACTGATATAATTATTGTGTCTCCTATTAACAGACTTTTTCATCACTCTTAAAAAGTTACAAATCTATTATCAGTGAGGAAACCTGATAAGAAAACTGAGTAGATGTGTTCCTGATTAGACTTTAAGTGAATACTCAGAGGACTCTCTCATAGTCACAAGACATAAGCTTTAGGGATAGAAATCATGAAGTCTTTTTAAATTACTCAAACATCTTCTCTGCTTTTCTTTGTGTTTCTGACCTGCTAAATTTAGCTTAGGCTATGGAAAATTACATTCAATTTTTTAAAATTATATGTTTTAAATTTTAAAATATTCATATTATGCTTAATCAAATTGTTTCAAGCATAGACTATGAAGCAATTAGGGAAACAAGAAGAAAAATGTTACACTGTTACTGCTGCTCCCACTGGGGGACCCAGGTGGCTGCCAAACACCACAGCAGCCCGTACCTCTGCCTTGGAAAAGAAACGGACCTGCCCCTGCCCAGGCTCTTAGTAGTGAACTAGAAAGCTGCTCACCCCTTGACACAGAAATAACCCAGCACCTGATTGAACTATGATAACCACAGGGATCAGGAAATCAGTCGACCAGCCTTGTACAGGCTCATAGCACTCTGCCATTCACCTGCTCACTGAGTAGCCTTCCAGTGTGGTGTTCAAGCAAGAAATCCAGGGGCCTTGAAACTTGGACTGATGTAACTTCGCCCACCACCACCAGCACCAGAATGACCTACATGGTTCTGAATTCCAGGTGATCCAAGTTGCCAGCAGCACCACAGTGGGTACTTATCTGCCTGACTGAAAGGCAATTAGGGTACCTTGCCCTCTCTACACCGAGCAACAGAATCCTCAGAAGAGAGGAACGGTTATATTGCAAAGCTATCTGTTTTGAGCTGAGGCAAAAAATTCCAGATGAGAAGGAACCAGCATAACAATTCTGTAAATATGAAAAAACAGTCTGCTTTAGCAGCACCTCCCCAATACATTCTATCTCTTAGCAATGGACTCCAACCAAAAGGAAACCTTTGAAATTTCGGATATGGAATTCAAAAGTATGGATTGCAAATGAACTCAATGAGACTGATGAAAAAGTAAAAAATGAACATTAAGACCCTCCCCCGACAAAAGGAGGCCATGAATAAAAAATTTACTGAAGAGAAAAAGATAGTTTAAAAAATAACAACTTCTGTGAATGACTGAATCACTGAAGAAATTTCAAAATACAGTGAAAACTTTAAAAAACAGATTAAATCAAGCAGAAGAAAGGATTTAGGAGCTTGAAGACAAGGCTTACAAATTAACCTGGCTAGTCAAAAATGAAGAAAAAAAAGAACCAAGAGAAGTGAAGAATGTCTCTGAGATATACAGGATCATGTAAAATGCACAGACATAACAACAGCAATAATAATAATCTTCGCCCTGAAGGAGAAGAAAAGTGAAAAGCATCGAAAATGTATTTGAAGGAATAATGGAGGAAAAGACTTCACCAAGGCACCTGGGCATCAGTCTACCCAAAGTCAAAGGGAAGGAGGAAATCAGTGAGCTGTGGGATGAAAACAAGAAGTAACTTACAAAGGTAAACTCATCAGACAGACAACAGACTTCTCAGCAGTAACCGTACAAACCAGGAGGGACCGGGGTCCTATTTTTAGTATTTTTAACAGAATAACCGCCAGACGTGTGGGTTTCCAATTTTCCCAACACCACTTATTCGGTAAAGTCTTTTCCCCAGAGTATGTCTGCTTTGTTAAGGATGAGTTGATTTTATTTCCAGGTTCTCTATTCTGTTCCATTGATCGGTGTGTCTATTTTTATACTAGTACCTTGAAAATGAAACAAGGAGAGCTCAAACTCAGCAAATGCTGCCAAGATTACAGTGTCCCTGTTTCTTTCACTTTGGTTTCACTTTTTTTACTTGGGTTTCAGAAACTTTTCAGAAGAATTTTTTTAAATCATTTTTATTACCTTTTGCTACATGAGAAATCTTTTTCATTCTTATCACTTTGCAATAACCTGCTCTTTTAAACAGTCTTTGTGGTTTTGTTTGTTTTAAGGGAAAATGCGATTGGTTCACATTTTGGCTTTCATTGATAATGTCGGTTTTTATCCCTTTCTTCATGTTAGAATTCTTATTTATTTTCCATTTTTTTTGTAACTCACTGCATTGATTAAGTTAAGTTGCTATTTATTATTTATTTACTTTTCCCATTGTAAATTGGGATTTTCCATTGCAAATCTGCTTCCCATTAATATATAACTCCCCTATACAATGCTAATAATTTTAATTTCCTTGTCTGGTATATGAAAATTATTATACCCAAAATCTCTGTTTTTGATGTGCTCTTTATCTATTAGGGTGGTATCTTTTGAATATTTCTTTCTCTCTCACTTTCCTTTCTCAACTCTCCTCCACACCCATGATACAGGTAGAACCCGTCCATTTCTTGTCTCTTATCCTTTCAAATAAATTATTTTTGTAGGTTTGTTTATTTCTTCCCATGTTTTTCTAATTCTAAAGTGGGAGAACAAATTTCTTATGTCATCTGAGTTATATTTTTATAATCTATGTTTAAAGCTACTACTACATATTTTCAAAGAGTCTGTCCATTTTCATTTAGGCTGAATTCTATGACTATATATAAATTTCACACTCACACACTGTCACTATTGACAGTGCTAGGTCCATAGCACGTCACTACTTCTTTACCAATTCATGTTTCCTATGCTAAATTTCTGGCTTTAGTATTTATTATTTTGTTGTTTTTTTTTTAATATAACTTTCAGATTGAGTACATAAACGATGATGATTCTCAACTTTTGCATATTCACAAGATTTTTCTTTTACTTTTACAAATTAATCTTATTTTCACAGTGATATAATACCTTGTTTGTGAGAATAAAGAAGAAAATCTAAAATCTATCCAATTTGACAAATGCTGCAAGATCTTTTAGCAGGGTGTAAATTTATTTCAGCATCGTTTTAATTGTTTTATGTAACTTTAATAGTTTCAAATAATATATCTCCTTGAATGTCATATATTTTCTATCCTCATTTAAATTATTTTATATTTTTCTTTTTTTTTCGCTCTTATAGCTTGAAATAGATTTTCCATTCATTTCTGTGCCTTCACAATTCTCTATAAAATGCTATACCATTCTCAGCAGCAAAGTATTTTGGGCAATGTTTCTCAAGCTTTGAAGAGTTTTACCTATCATTTGTAATTTTTAATACTGATTTTCTCAAATGTTCTTCCTTTTTGTGGTCTGGCTTGCTTTATATGGGTTAATATTTTTGTATTTGCTTACTCATTTGAATTCTTGTTCAACTTCAAGAACATTAGAATACTTCTTTGGCGGCAATCCCATTCTATGACTAGTGGAAATCTAATTGAGAAAAGTATGCATGCCGTTGTGTCCAAAATGCAATAGCTGTAGCCTATTACTCCTGTGACCAAAGCTGTTTCACTTTCGTTTATGTAAGCCTAAGACCTAGAGGTACTGAGCACACCACAGATACTACTTAGATATTTACAAAATAGGTAAATAAATTGTATAACTGTGGATCTCCAGAACTTTGTGCTGACAGAGTACTAAAAATTGACTTAATTCTAGCAATATAAGATCATATATTATGTATACATTTTGCTTTGGTTTCGTAATTATGAATTCACATAAAAATGATCGTTTTTAACTTACCTTCTCAAAATACAAATTTAGCTTCAAATGTAAAATCTAGCAAATGATTGCTATTACCATAAACATCAAGAAAAGTAAAGTGTTCTAAGTAAAACTTTTCTATATTAAGTTTTAAAATAAATTCTTTTATATTTTTCATTGTTTTTAGGTCATCATTTTCTTTGGGCATGATTCCATTTTGGATGAGTTCTTCAAACTTGAACTTGGACGAAAGGTGAACTTGCTTGAGAGTTTGAACTAAATTGCTTTAGCCATTTTTGAGTTATGTGAAGGAGAGAGTACATTTTTCATGCACCTAACTAAAACCAGCTCCAACCTTTTCTACTGACGCAAGTCACGAATGACTAATGCTATATATTTTAAAGTTGACAGGATTATTATATTTCTCACAGAAACCTCTACATTTAAAAGAAAATATCATTTTTATGATGACGAAATTTTCCATTTATGAGTCCAAAAATTGCTAATGGAGGACTGTAGTTTAAAAGTAAGGAAAATACAATTAAAATCTGATTTTTATCTAAATTAGATAGAAAAATGATATAGGACAAATATCAAATTAGTGTAGCGTATCAGAGCAGAAGTGTTATAAAGTTAATGTACTTTAAAATGCACTTTAAAACATAAAAGCAATTTAACTTTGACCTTTCACAATCTAGCTAGAGGGAAAAATAGAAAATTCTATGTCCAGCACTTCCTCTAGTGAGTTAAATCTTGAGATCCTCTTAAGTTGCCTGACAGGGGGAATATCATTATCAAGTAGCATAAATACATTTGGTTTTATATATCACACCACAAATTATTTTTTAAATCTAGATAAGTTTTATTTAATTCCCTGGGTGAAAAGTATTAAATCTGAAGATGGATAATCATATATATTAAATGTTTTAGAACGTTAAAAGGGGAAAACACAATGTCATTTTTTAACTTTACATTTACATCCATGGCCTATATTTTTAAATTCATTTTCACTTGAACTTACTGTGAGAGTTTTAGATCACTATTTACTTCCTTTCCAGGTCTTACCAACGCGATAAGCCTGTCCTTTATGCCATTACTTAAGTCAGTGATGAAATGGTCTAATAGAAAGGGTCGGGGACATTGCATCGTTCATTTCTACAGACTATGATCTGTGGGCATTGGATGTAATAGGAAATAAGAAACCCACTCAGTATAGAGCAGCTGTGTAGTGCAGTTTGAAAAAGTTTTGCAAGAATTTATCTTGGGACAGTGTGAAGGCTTTCTAGGTGATAAAGTCGGGAAGCTATCCAGTGTGAGAAGCTTACACTAGGTTCTTACTAGGAATGGATAGAAAAGGATGGAAGCTGGAAAAATCTGCAGAATCCAATGTCTTATTAGATAAATAGAATAAATGAGAAGAATGACATACAGAGAAGGCTGTTTGCAATCATATAGGTTTTGACATAACTATGATAAACTGAAGGGAACATCTTCAGTTATTGAGAATCAGAAAATAACCTGGTTTTCAGGATAGGAAGTGCAGAATTAAGAGTTGTCAATCAGAACTGTTGGTTAATAAAATATAAAATGAACAAAATATATTTTCTTATTTGACATTATTTCTTGAATGCCATTACTTTATTAATAAGAGAATCCCAAATGCACAATTATTTATTTGCACAGAAAAACACAACCCTGACCCAGATCAGTCTAAGACTCTGTTTTCAGAAATCTACTTGTGGGTTCTTATTTCATATCTTTTCGTAACTGGTCTTTGATGTTTTAATTTCCTAATAAATATTACATTTCACCTAATTTATTCCAGTCGTCTTTTCTAACTTCTACCAGTGTTCTGCCTCTATTTTTTTTTTTTTGAGACAGAGTCTCACTGTGTTGCCCTCATTAGAGTGCTTTGCTGTCATAGCTCACAGCAACTTAAAACTCTTGAGCTCAAAGTGATACTCTTGCCTCAGCCTCCTGAGTAGCTGGGACTATAGGCTCTTGTCAGAAAGACTGGCTATGTTTTAGAGACTGGGTATGCTTTTGTTGAGGCTGCTCTCAAACTCCTGAGCTCAAGCAATCCACCCCCCCTGACTCCCAGAGTGCTAGCACTACAAGCCTGAGGTATCATACCCTACCTGCCTCTATTTCTTAAAGCATCAGTAACATCCTTGCCTCTATTCCCACAGATCATACTTCCACTTAAGCCACTGTAGTAGGCTACATTTGTACTCTACACATTTTTGATACTTTCTCTCTAACCCCATCTACAGGATACCTCCTTGCAGGGAATGTGTAAATCTTCTCCTCCTTGAATTCTAAAACCAGGATAGTGGAAACTGTCTACCAGTGTGTGGGTAATAGAAGACTACATTGTCTGCAAAGAATTTCTAAATCATATTAATGAAACAAAGCCAGCCTGCTTTCCAGTGTCACCACATATGAGTAATTCTAAACAATGTCAGTGAAAGACAGCTCACTCTACAAAAATGTTTTGCTACAAGTTTCAAACCATCACCTATGCTCAGGGCAGATTCTTCCCACTGCTCCACCCAGATTAGGCTGTTGCCCCACCTTCTGACCTCAACCTTAGGCTGAAGTAACAAAGGCCACCTATAACCATGACCTTTACCATAATCTGCCTGTAACTTTTCCATTTTTCTCTTTGCTAAATATAACCAAAGAATAGGTATTTCTTTAGCTGGCTTTTAAGTATTTATTCATAGTCAGAGTTAGCCTGCAACATATATGTAATCTAAGTGAAAAATAAATCTTTGTGTTTTAAATCAAGTATATGTTTTTTTTTTTTTTTTGAGACAGAGCCTCAACCCCTGAGTGAGTGCTGTGGCATCACAGCTCACAGCCACTTTAAACTCCTGGGCTTAAACAATTCTCTTGCCTCAGCCTCCCAAGTAGCTGGGACTACGGGCGCCCACTGCAACGCCCAGCTATTTTTTGGTTGTAGTTGTCATTGTTGTTTGGCAGGCCCGGGCTGGATTCGAACCTGCCAGCTCTGGTGTATGTGGTTGGTGCCTTAGCCACTTGAGCTACAGGTGCCAAGCCCAAAGTATCATGTTATAACTAGCTTTTCTTGGCACACCCACTGTTGTCAATCATGAAATTGCTATTACAATGCCCTCTATACCGATTCCAGGTTAAACAGATGGCACCTTCCACACAGGTTATTCATTCCCTTCCATCCTCCCTTGTGCCATACAGTCAATAAAAGATTTCTTTTGAATATTGCCTTTTCTCCCATTTCCCTCAGTCTCCCAACTAGTAAAAATTATTACAGTTGGGGGAGTGAGAGGTATCATACATTGTCTTATCTCCTTAAGTGATGAAAAATATATGGTTTATTAAGATAAAAGGCAAGTCAAAGACATGTGCACTTAATAATCCCAGTATTCGTAATTGAAGTCAATGATGTATGAAACATTGAGATGACGACCCATAAAATACGGTAAAAAATATTTAGAATTCCCAAAATTATTTTTATTTTTTACAATTTGGGAAGCAGAAATTTGGAATGTTATAGAAACATTGGTTTGTTCTACAAACCACTTTCTCCAACCACTCTCAAGTGATTATCGGTAGAAATACATAAACTCACCAGACAGCCTAGCCAAAATCTCAGATTCAGTGAATTTCTTCCTAAATTCTAATAAAGAATTGTTGCATTGTAGCTTAGTTCTAATAAGTAATCTGAAATTTGGTTTCCTCTTTACAGACTACTTTTGGAAAGATTGAGAGGATGCTGACTTATTTCTACTCACTAACCAACTTGTTCTTCTCTATTGGAGCTTATTCTTTTGTTCTATTTATCTGCTTGAAATTGTACTTATAAATGTGTGCATAATTAATAAAATTAACATTTACGAATCTCTTTGAACGTAGTAAGCACTGTTCTCATCACCTTAAATATATTAATTCTTTTAATTTTCATGACAACATTTTTTGCAAGTATTATTATCGCCCTTTTCAGATGATTAAGTTAATACATAGTGAAGACAGCCAGGGGGAGTTGATTGAGCAAGCTCACACCATCAACAGGTATTGAGGTTGGGAGACCAAACTAAGGCGTGTGGGCCCAGAACCGGGAGTCTTGACTGCTTGTGCTCCCCTATCTCTTTCTGCCATTCTGTGACATGGTAAAGCAGGGAGTATGTGCAAAAGTGTGGAAAAGAGAAATGCAGAGGCAGGTATCTCTCAAATACTCAACTCTCTGCCCAGGAAGGCAATTGAAGAAACTGATGAAAACATGGAAAGTCTAACAATGCCTGATCATCATCTCGTGAAAGGTAGATGAATCAATTTCAGAAAAACGCTGGAAAGGTAGAAAGAAAATTACGTTTATAATTTCACTTAATATGATATTTTATAGCATCCTCTGAAAAAAACACAAGATACCTAATAAACCATGCACATACATTCCAGTCTCAATTAAACTTTCTTAATCTACTTCCCAGAGCTACTCTCAAATGTTAAGCGAGCTGATCTAGCTTTCCTTTTTTATTAAGAAACCCCTGATTAATAAAAAGATAATTTTGAAAGGATTGAATTCTTATTCATCCAGTAAATGAGAAAACACAAGTCTCTCTATGGAAGGACTGTCAGATGTTCTGAAAAACAGATTTAATAAGAAGTCACCCTGAACCTAGTTTAGGAAGATAATTTTTCCTTTCCAAGCACCTTTACTACTATCAGTTGATATTTCATAAATTCAACAATATAGATTGAGGAATACGTGCTGAGTGTTACCATATACAATGGTAACCACACCCAGTGATGTGTGCTGGAGGGAGAGTATGGCAAAGAGCTGCGCCTGTCAGTTAGACTGATCGGCTTTCCTTGTTTAGCTGTGCTGTGATCTTGACGCTCTGGAGAATGTGAAGGAGAATATACAGAAGTATTATAAAAGAAAATGACAACTGTGTGTTCTTATTAAAAATAAGCTATTTCCAAAAGACAGCACTGAGTAGTCTTCTTTTTATTAAAATAAAATTGCCGTTACTCTGCTACTCTGAAGCTTAAGAAATACAAGGATATAGAAAGATAAAAGCCTAATGGGAATTACGGTGAAACTTTTCAGAGCTGTTTCAGCATCCATTTATCGTTGTAACCACTTGCCTAAATTTAGCAATCTGAAACTCTGGGGTTGCCGCCGTTTCTGATTGCTACAACATCATCAATTCTGCTCATGCCGAGCTAGGTTCATTTAATTTCAATTAGCATTTATTAAGCTCCAATCTTATACTGAGCTCTGGGTGGTGAGAACAGAAGATAAATAAGTTACTTCTTGGAATAAAATGAGTACTCAATAGTAATAAGTTACATAATAATAACTAAGACTATTTTAGTACTTTTATAGTCTATATTCTAAGAGCTTTTCAAATATTAACTCATTGGAGAAATGAAAATAAAATAGAGAAAATGCAATGAAAGCAAGAGTTGGTGTTGGAAAACATCAACAAAATTGATAAAAGTTTAGCTAGATTTGCCAAGAAGAAAAAAGAGGGGGAGAACTCACATAACCAGAAATTTAAAAAACTAGAAATAAAAAAAAATCAGGAATGAACAAGGGACAGGGCTACCAACTTTAGAGAAGCAAAAAGGATACTAAAGAAATGTAAACAATTGTATGCCAATGGATGAGATAATTTAATGAAAAGAAAGAAATCCTATGAAGATACAAACAATTGAAGCTGACTCAGGAAGGAATACAAAATACGAATAATCCTAAAACAAGTGGAGAGATTGAAGTAGTAACTATAAACTACCCACAAAGTTGTCTCTAGTGATACCATCTGGGTATCTTGTCTGCTCAGGAAGACACTCATAGCAGAACGAATACCAATTCTTCACAAACTCTTCTACAAAATAAAAATGAAAGGAACACTTCCCAATTCATTTTAGGAGGCCAGTATTACCTTCTACTATAATCTGACAAAGATATCTCAGGAAAAATAACCATTTAACACTTTCTTTGTATAAAAACCATCAACAACAACAGCAAAAACAACAAAAGCAAACTAGCAAACTGTATCCAACAACATACAAAGGAAATATACATCATGACCAGTGGTATTTACCCCAGGAATACAATGTTGGTACAACATCTTAAAATTAATTAATGAAATAGCATATAAATCTACTTAAAAATAAAAATTTCATGCTTATTTAATAGACACAAAAAATTATTTAAAAAATCAGCTCTCATTTATGAAAAAATATGAATTGAATATGAATTGAAAGGCCCTTCCTTAGCCTATGAAATACCAACAGATTACATCATATGTAATAGTGAGACGGCTTATAAGGATTTTCATTCTCACTATCTCAATACGTTATTGAGTTGGAGGTTCTAACCAGGGCGATTAGGTAAGAAAAAGGGCATAAAGGCACATTGAACAGGAAGAAGTACAGTGATCTCTATGTTAGATGATAATATCTTACATATAGAAAACCCAAAGAATCCACAGAGAATTTGGATTAATAAACAAGTTCAGCAAGGTTCTGGGACACAAAGTCAACATAAAAATGGCACTCTGAATGTTTGCTAGGAACAATCCAAAAATGCAATTAGAAAATCATTTCATTCACAATAATATCAAAGGAATAAAATTCTAAGGAATAAATTTAACAAAAAAGAGTTCATAACTTGTAATTTGAAAACTACTAAAAATGATTGCAAGAAATGAAAGAAAATGTAAGTAAATGCAAAAACACGCCCAGTACACGGATTGGGAGACACAGTGGGTCAGCTAGAGTTGCTCCCCAAACTCACATATAGAGTCAGTGGAGACCTCGTTAGTGTCTCATATTACTCCTTTGTAGAAATTGACAATTATAATGTAAAATTTATATGAAATTATAACGGACTCAGAATAGTCAAATTGCCCTGAAAAAGAAAAAAAAAAAAAAAAACCTCAGGTGAAGGACTTATATTTCTATATTTTGAAACTTAACATAAAGTAATTATGACAAAGACAGGGAAATCTTTGCATAAGGACAAATTTATAGATCGATGAAATAGAATCGAAAAATCAGAAGTAAACTCTTACATCTATGATCTACTCATTTTTTACAAGGATTCCAAGACTGTTCAATGGAAAAACAAAAGTCTTCTCAAAACTTCTCAAACAGCGATGTTAGGGCAACTAAACAGCCACTTGAAAAAAATGAAATTAGCTCTTGCCTCACACTAATATATATATATATATATATATATATATGAATTAATTCCAAATGAATTAAAGACCTAAATGTAAGAGGTAAAATTATATTATACATAGAAAAAATATAGGAGTGGATTTTTTTTTTTTTTTTTGCAGTTTTTGGCGAGGGCTGGGTTTGAACCCACCACCTTTGGCATATGCGGCCAGCACCCTACCCCTTTGAGCCACAGGGGCCTCCCATAGAAGTAGATAAGACTTCAAATATAGAAAGGAAGTTTTAGATATGATACTGAAAAACACAAGCAACAAAAGAAAAAGAAATAAACTGGGCTTCACCAAAATTAAAAACGTTTGGGCTCCAGAAGACATCATAGAAAAATCTAAAGGATAAGCAACAGAATCAGAGAAAATGTTCACAAATTATACATGTGATCAGGAGCTCATATTTATAACATATAGAACATGGGTGCAACTCAATAATTAAAAAGAAAAAAGCCCAATTAAAAAATGAGCAAAGAATATGAATAGACGTTTATTTAAGGGAGTAATCTAATCAGATCCACTCGGTTAGGGGAACCTGGATCCCCAATCCCCAAAGGTTCAGCCCCTGTTCCTAGAAAAGTGCTATCGACCTTATTATGGAATATCTCTATGGCCACCTTTAGAACTATATAGCAGTGCAAGCCCCTGTTCACTCTTCAGAACAATTTGAAACTCTTCTTTTGGTATGGCCTTCAGAGGTGTTACTATATGAGGACTGACAAGTACACAAACTTGACCCAGAAAAAGTGCTACATAACTCATTGTTGAATATCATTATGGTTACCAGATGGCCAAGAGGAGTACATTGAAGGTGACTGTAGTGATTTTCAGCAATGAGTTATGTAGCACTTTTTCTAGGTCAAGTTTGCCAACTTGCTTGTCAGACCCCACCCATGACAGTAGGAATCTAAAATGTGCAGCTAATTTAGAAGTAATCTGTCAGTCCTTCAAATAATCATACATAGAACTACACATAACCCAGGAATTGAACTACTAAGTATATATAGAAGACAAAATAAAAATGTCTGTGTACACAGAAACCTGTGAAGAGATGTTCAAAGTAATATTATTCATAATAACCAAAAATGTGGAAATAACTCAAACGTCCATCAATCAATGGTTGGATAAACTGTTTTATATCCATATAAATAGAATGTTATTCATGCTACAACTTGGATGAACCTTGGTAACATGACAAGTCACAAAGATCCCAATATTATAACATTTATTAAAAAAGAGAGAAATCTGCAGATAGAAAAAGTAGATTACTGTTTACATAGGGTTCTGCATATGTGGGTAACAAAGACCTTTTTATAAAGTGTCTAAGATTTGTTTTTAATGTGACGAAAGTGTTCTAAAATTTTCTGTGGTTTCACATGTTTGCGAATATACTAAAATCACTAAATTAGACACTGTCTGTGAATTGCACGGTATGTGAATTACATTTCAATAAAGCAGTTTTTAAAATAATAATTAAATGCTAATATACATAAGATCATTACACAAGAATATTATATTGAGGTGGTATTACTTTTGGGTAACAGACTACATGGAAAAGAAGGTCAAGGAAAAAATAATAGCTTCTATTTTATGAATGTAACCTTATTTATAATGTGATTCACTTCCTCCTTTAACATAAAAACATAAGAAATTAAATCAAAGCTCTTTTGTGCAATCAACAAGATATCTAAACCACTATTGTGAAAACTTTTCTATTTCTTCCTTCATACTGCATTGTTAAAATGTATTTTCATTTTCAGAAGGATATTCACATTTGGCCATTATTTTACTTCATAATTCTAGAATGGTTGAATTTTGTAGATTGAGTAGGCTTGATTGGTTGTAGGAAACTGGAATTTGGGAGAGTATCAGTTCAGATTTCAAAGCTCTCTTAATACAACCAAATGCAATCATTCATGGGAAAACATACATACATACAGCAAGTTAGGGCAGGAGACAAGCAATGAAATGTATATGCCTCTTGAAGGTGATTTTCAGACCTGTCATATGCTATTCTGTTCATGTCTTCCAGGGCTAACAATCTGCACACGACTGGTGGGCAGTCACGTGGGCTTGGGAAAAAACAGAAGGAACTTCATACTAGTTTAGTTACTTGAAATTTGCTCCTTTAATATTCTCTTAGAAAGTGAAAGTTTCATTTATATGCAGTTCAAGATGTTAGTTACTTAAATTATTGCCTGTGACAGTCCTTGCTCCAGATTGTAGCTTCTAATAAACCAACTCTGAATTCTAACATAAAGACATGACCCCTGACGCAATGCTACTGAGTTGTGTCTTGAATCTCTAAAGAAAGGCTACACAACAAAGTTCTGCATTATTTGAGTGATCTAATATGGATATTATATTGAGACGAAACAAAACACAACAAAATAAAACTAATGAAAAAGATCAGATTTCCCAGCTGAAGACAGAGTAATTGTGATCAACATTTATTCTTCCATTCAACGTTGAATTGCTTTTCATGGAAGAAATAATGCACCAGGCACTAAAAAAGACTTATTTAGATAAGACTAAGAGATAAGGAACTGTGGTCACAATATGCAGACTACTCCATTATTTACAATCATTAGTCATTGGTCATATTAAGTCTAAGGAAGAGGTGTTGGATTTTATTAGAAGGGAAGTATATTTTCTTTTGTCTAATGTTTCTTTTACACCAATTCTGGTAGAGTCATTCTGCTGATGTCCTGTCTTAGCTCACCTTCTTCTACCACCCAGTGCCCTATATATCCATCAGTGAAGATGTTACCGTGCTCATTTTATCATGCGTCATGCTTATTGGAACAAGCTCTGCTCCCAGGGAGATGTTACTTATTGTATTTCAGTTCAATTTCAAGAAAGCTGTTTCGAAGCCTCTTGTGGTTTGACTTCAATTACTAAGATTCCTACAGATTCCAAGTCTGTTGTGTAAGGGGAAGTCTGTATAATGGAATCCCAGCACTCCAACAGGAATAAAGCTAGAAAAATTTTAAGTTTATAATATATCCATTATAACATAATCTTATGATCTTACACGGAGAAATAATCTAATGTAATATTATGATTTTAAAATGTGTATATTCATTATAGGGTAGAAGGGAATAGGAATAAAATATCAGAGGATAAAAGCAAAAACTTTCTATTCCAGTCAAGATGTTAAAACATTCCAATGGACCATTTCTCTCATTCTACCAATGAAAAGAATTTTGATAAACTAAAATTTAAAAGCAGTTTATTTTCTAACTACAAAAGAACAGAAAATGCTGTAAACAAACTAAAATTTAGAAAAGGATGAGCACTTTCTAGGAAGGGGCAGAAAGCTGCTTTTATCTCAGGCAAAGAGGCAAGATAAGGGAAAACATATTAAATGTCTATTTTGGGGCTGATGTGATGGATTAAAATACCAGAAAATCTGGAAGTAAGTATGCACCCACCCAGTACATTGCTACCATGCACCCTCACCAAGTACATGGTGTTAGCACATGTGAGAGAAGGAACAGAGCAGTGGAGCTGACATGATGTTCTATGAAGCAAGTAGGCTTCCCCCATACAAGACTATGGCAATCGAAAGTTTGAGCAGAGCACGAGAACTAAGAGAATCCCACACACTTTCGACTTTCACCACGTACAGTGCACAAAATGGGCAAAAGAACTCAGACCGATGCCTCTGAAGCATTCAAGGCTTTCATAAGTCACAGCATCGAGCTTTTAAATGCTTTGAATAATGGAGCAAGGTGCAAAGGGACCTTGCAATGTGGAGAAAGTCAGGATGAGATGGGAAAATAATGGCAATTCCTCTGGATCCTAAGAAATTGATAGCTAAACAGTAAACCAGAAACAGATTCCCCATGGTTCAGAAAGCTGGCAACTGGGTTGTCAGGCATGTCACAATCTCTGGAATCTCACTCTTGGCCAGAGCCTAAGCCTTAATTAAGGGAAACTATGAGTCTGACTTCCAAAATATTTCAATCCCTAAATTAGTAAATCGTATTAAATTTTCATAAACATACAGGCTTTTCTCTTTCCGTATTACATTGACTCATCCAAAGAGAAAGACGTGTACTTATTTTCAGAGCAAATATTTACGTTTGCCTCTTATGTTTTTTGTTTTCGTTTTACACACATTTGTCAATAACAAGAAAATGTAAAAAATCCAAACAACACACACAAAAAAAGGTAGACCAAGGGACAAGATGTGAAGTAGATAATCAAAGCGGACCCAAATAAGAAGTTAGAATTAATTTGATTGACTGGACAAACAAGGAAAAGAAGGAATCAACTCAAATATAAACCACAAATATTGTACTCAAACAGAGAAAAAAGAATGGCAACATGGAACATACAGAGAGCTAGATTTCAAGGACACTATCAATAAGATATATGTGTTATCAGAATCCCAGAAAAGAATATAATAGGAAGAAATTATTGGATGAGAAAACGAAATGGCCACAAGTATTTCAAATTGATTAATGACCTTCATCTCCTAAATTAAGAAGCTGAAAAAACGTAAGAATAGATAAATATGATATGCTTTGGTTTAATTTTCTTGATGTGTTACATGCTTTGTTTTGTTGAATATGTGAATTTAAAATCTTCATCAAATTTGGAACTTTTTTGGCCCTTAACTCTTTAATTTGTAAAATGTTTCCTGTAGGGAGAAATCTATATTGTATCATGACTTCTTCCTCATACTGTGCACATCCTGTGTTAATTCCTTCCTGTTGAGTATAGGTGGAATCTGAGACTTTTCCTAAGCACAGAATATGACAAAGATAATTAGTCGTATGTGATTATGTGCACATGGTTGTAATACACAAGATTGTAATGACTTCCTAAGAGACTGTTTATTGCTGAACTTGAAGAAACAAACTAAGATGTTTTGAGTTGCCATATGGGGAGTTAGTTGGCAAAGAATTGAGGTTCACTTCCCAGAAATAGCCATGAAGAAACTGATATCCTCAGTTTAGAAATCAGAAAGAAATTGAATGGCATCCATAGCTACAATATGGGTCCTTCCCAAGTTGATAACAGGTGACAGCCCCGTTCTAACGGACACCGTGATTATGGAAACTAGTGAAGCCATGCCTGGATGCCTGATCCCCCAAATCTGAGATCATGCATGTATTCTATTGTAAGCCTCTAAATTCATGATAATGCTGTTACACACATAGGTACCAAATACATCCCACCTCCAACCTCATCATTCTTTAAGGACTTTAATTACACATTCACACACAGCTGCTTGAAGTTGTTCTACAGATGACTGACACTGTTAATTGCTTTTTGCATTTTTTTCTGTCTGTTTCATTTCCATTTATATTTATTTCTCAATTTTCCTAACATTTTCTTATGACATGTTATTGGTTTTTAATCCCATCCAGTTTATAAAGGACCTCTTATACAACTGTTGGTGAGAATGTAAATTAGTAAAGCTATTATGGAAAACAGTATGGAGAACATTCAAAAAACTTAAAATAAGACTTCCATATGATCCACAAAACCCACTACTAAATGTATATCTAAATAAAAGAAAAGCAGTATGTTGAAGAATATCTGCACTCCCATGTTTATTGCAGCACTATTCACATTAGCAAAGATAAGGAAGCAACCTGTGTCCAATACCAAGTAAATCAATGAAGAAAAAAAGAAGACTATTTAGTTATAACAAATCAAATAAAATCCTATAGTTTATAGCAAAATGGATGAGCCTGGATGATGTTATGTTAAGTAAAGTAAGTCAGACACACAAAAATAGATACATGTTTCCACTAACAGGCAAAAGCTAAAAAAAACCAATAATCTCATAGTCAGAGTAGAATAGTAGTCACTAAAGTCTGGACTGGAATGAAGAAGGGTGGGGGGGGGGTAGGGTTAGTTAACAGGTTCAAATTATACCCAGTTTGGAAGAATAGATTTTACTATTGTAGAGCACTTTAGGGTGATGATAGTATACATACAATAATTCATTATATCTTTTCAAATAGTTAGAAGAGAGGTTATTGAATGTTTCAGCCACAAAGAAATGATAGATATTTTGGAAAATGTGTATGATAATTACTCTGATTTCATCATGGCATATTGTATACCTGTATTGAAATAGTTCACTGTAAGTTATAAATATGTTCAATTATTAAGTGTCAATTAAAATACATATATATGACAGAAAAGTCAATTACAGACAAAACATTGAAAATTCAGAACATGAGAAATATACATAAATTAACTATTATAGAAGTTTTACTGTTATGAATTTAATAATAACATTCAATTTATATACATTAGTAATACTGAAATGGTATCTTATTCTTTTCTCTCAAAAATAATTTCAGGCTGGTAACTAATGACAGATGAAAATAATTTCAGATAAACATTTGGTCAATTAAATCAAAATTGCCTTTGTGAAATCTCTAATGAACAAAGTAATTAGATACTTAAAGGTATAAGTTAAAAATATTGTTTTAGAATTCTAAAGTTCATTATTTAAAAGAAAACCAACAGGTAAAATTTTGGCAAGTGTGCTAACAAACGGGAATTTTATACCCTATTGTTGAGAATATAAATCAGTGCAGCCTATATGGAAACCAGTTCTCAAAAAATTAAAAATAGAAATACCATCCAGCAATCCTACTTGTAGGTATACACCTAAGGAAATGAAATCAGCATCTCATAGAAATAGCTTTGCTCCACATTTATTGCAGCATTATTTACACTAGCCAAGATATGGAAACAGCCCAAGTATCTGTCAATACGTGAACGGATGGAACAATTGTGGTGCATATCTGTATGAGAGCTTTAGTATATTTATATACAAATGTATATCAACATAGACATGTTGATATTTATTAGATATTAATTCTACGGAATTTCGATTATATATATATATGTATGTATATATATACTTAATGGAGTATCATTCAGCTTTTAAAAAGAAGAAGCCTTTTGTGACAAAATGCATGAATCTGGAAGACATTATGATAGTGAAATAAGACAGACAAGGTAATAAAAATGCTGCATAACGTCAGTTATATGTGGAATCTAAAAAAAAAGTCAAATATATAGAAACAGAAAAATCGTGATAAGGGTAGAAGAAGGGGTGTCATCAGGAGACGTAGGTCAAAAGGTAAAAAGTATCCGCTACATAGGATGAACAGTCTAGACATCTAATAAAAAACATGCAGACTATAGTGACAATACCGTATTGCATCTGTTTTCATCATGAAGAAAAAAGGATGCCCGTGTGATGAGATGACGGATATGTTGATTTGCTTGATTATAGTAAACATTCCACTGAGTATAAATATATGAAAAAGTCATGTTGTAAACATAACATATATACTGTACAATGAAAAATGGGAAACCAAATGTGAATCCTTCCTCAAAATGCAAATAATATGAAATTTAAAGACTGAAGTTATTTTCAATGGTTTACATGCAAATTTTATCATTGATTTTATTAAAGTATGTTTTTAATATACGGAAATATAATAAATAATAATAAATAAAATAAGAACAAATGATTTACTGATCAAAAATGATTCTTATAAAGACATTATCAGGTGAATTTTATAAATAGCTTATAATATTTTAATTGAATATATTTTGTAATTTTGGAGACGTACATTTACAGTTGCAGAGATCACTAAACATCAACAGCAGCATTCATAAGTAAACTATGCATAACTTAAAAATCATTTGGAAAAAATGATTTTTAGCTGGAATATTGACCTTTAGGTTCATTGGAATTTATTGTTACTACTTTTTTCTAAATTTGTTGACCAAAACTTTCTAAAGTTATCTTTTCATGTTATAATGACGATTTCTGTATTAGAGGAATATGAGAAATATAGCGAACAGGTCAGTAACTATTTTAGAAGAATAAAACTTAGAGTTTTTATATTTTAATAGAGTTTTATAATTGAATTCAGTACTCACTGAATGATTTTTAAATCATAATGTATTAAAAAAAAATCCTGGGCGATGCCGATGGCTTGAAGAAGTAGGGCACTCCCCCATGTGCCGGAGGTGGCGGGTTCAAACCCAGCCCCATCCCAAAACTTCAAAAAAAAAAAAAAAAAAAAAAAAAACCCTTTTGTGGCTCGGCACCCTTAGCACAGTGGTTATAGTGCCAGCCACATACACCGAAGGCTCTGCCAGCTAAATAACAATGACAACTGCAACAAAAAGTAGCCGAATTTTGTGGCAGGTGCCAGTAGTTCCAGGTACTTGGGAGGCTGAGGCAAGAGAATCACATACGTTTGAGGTTGCTGTGAGCTGTGACACCAGAGCTCTACCTAGGGTGACAGCTTGAGACTCTGTGTCAGGAAAAAAAACAAAACAAAACAAACAAGAAAAACTTTTGAAAATGCATGTACCATAATAAATTAGGTAATTGATTATCCCCCAAAGTGTGAGATATTTTTTGATTTTCTTAATACTGCCGATACTCTCAATTATATAATATTAAAGTTTACCAGACTATTTTAAAATAACCTTAAGAAATACAATACTGTGATTTTTCTTTAGATAAACTGAGTCAATTGAATTACATCTTCCTGAAAAAACGACTAATTCTAGATGACATGCATGACATGTGATTAGAATTCAAATAATATCGAGAAATAAGATTTGGTATAAATGCCATCAATTGCAAGAATTTTGAAATTAATTAAGATGCATGGGCTTTTGAGATGCTGGTTTTGTTTACAGATGTGTTAACGAACTACTGTCCACATTTATATTCATAATTACAGGAGATAAAAGCAACAAACTGCTCTATTCCATTTTTCAGAAACTTACTCACAGTTAACACTAATTGCTCAACACTTTTGTGTTTTGCAAGAATTAGCATGATAAAAGCTGGAATGATTTAATTATATTTTTGCTGTTTTATGATAATTACCTTATTTGACTGTATTTCTTAGCAATACTATCGCCTAAATTCTGGGAATTAAAGATCAACTTTATTCAACATATGCTGAAGAAATTAAATGCCAGCCACGAGGCGCCAAAATGCCAGTCGTATCGTCAAATCAGAGATTGTGATCTTGCTACCTTTACTTTGATACTTTAAAATATAAAAGAAATGCATTGACCCTATACGATTTTAGCAAAAATTTAAGCATTCAATTTCAAGAGCACTTTGCATTGAATTATTTCTTCTCCCAGAAAGGATTTCAGTTTTTGAATGCCATTGGATCAACCTGCCCTCCACCTCCAATCTACTTAGTCCCTTTTACTTTGTTAACATTCTTCTAAGTACTTGCAATCTTAAACAAGCTTACAATTGAGGAGAGACAACATTCTCATATTTGGTTATTAATGAGAATGACGAATACTTTCCTCAGAAAATTTCACAGACATACAGTGGGCATGTATGCACGCATGTATTGAACACGCATGTATACATGCATGTAATTGAACACACATGTATACATGCATGTATACATGTGCTTGTAGAACTTGGGGAAACCAAGCAGATAGGAGCAGGTTGTAGGGCATAAGTAAATACACATCTAACTGGTACAATGCATGCGATCTGGGTGATAGGCACACTTATAATATTGACTCAAATTGTAAAAGCAATTCATGTAACCAAAAGTTTGTAATCCTGTTATAGTCTGAAATAAAATAAATCAAAATATAAGAATAAAAGAGTGTGTAGACCTCCTGAAGTGCATATGGAAAGCTTGGTATCTGTATCCATTCTTATTTGAGCACAGCTCACTAGAACGAAGGATTTCCCCTGGACCACTCACGAGAACCCAGATTGTCGCTAACCCTGGCCTGGAAAATAAATCATCAGTCATAAAAACTACAACTACCTCCTTAGGAAGTACCCTTCCTGCCTAAATTAAATTTGGAAAGGTTTAATTGCTCTCATTTCTTGCCTATTCCTCACCATCTTACTACCTCATCCTCTTTGTACTCCCTACAAATTTCTGTGCTTACATCATTAGCCAGGCATTTAAATGAGTTAAATAAGTATTGCAAAAGTAGTGTATATACTTCATTTCCTTTTTGTCCTAGTTGCAGCACAAGCTATGGGTACTTCTGTTCACAATCCATCTTTGTATCATTTCCATACAGTTTTCTTTACCTGATCTAAAGCCTATTTTTTCTGCCATTCCCAGCCACTATACACATCCTTTAACTAAGTCTTAATTACGTATTATGTGCTCTGAACTCCTTTCCAGGGTTAATGGAGAATTATATTCCCTGGAGTCCTGTCAAGGTGAACCTATTGACTCCATATGCCAAGGTATTCCTCTTCCCAGAACTGTTTAGATCATGCATTCCCTATAAGCGTTACCTTTCTTTCTGCTGGAGCCCAATTCTACCACACAGCTAGGTTATAAGCTTCATGAAGCCGCCTCATTCCCAGTTAAATCATCAGCGTCTAAGAACATTGCCTGTATATAATAGTACACCACCCTGAAATATATGCTTTTTCGGAAACATACTTCTCTTGAGGTAGAAATATGTGCAAACACCCATTACATTGTGAAGTAAACTGTGTATGAATATCTTTTGCTTAGTATGAGTACAAAACTATACTGTATTATTTCACATGGAACTGAATAAAAAAATCAATAGCCATACAAAAACATACAACAATGATTTCTTTCATTAGAAAATACAGCTTGGTTTAAGTTACTTCTCATATCATTGAAATCAATTTCCAAAAATGTTTAGTTGTCCTCAGCCGCCTCAAGCGAAGTACCGCTAACAATATCCTATGGTATACGAATTGTATTAATTAAATAAAACATCTGCATTCATGTGACTTACATTTTTATCTGTATAGCTTAAGTGCTATTTATATACTCATTACTCAACAGAATATAAATTCTACAGTCAGAAGCAGGCTAACTATATTGTGTAATTCATGTTTACAGAGTTCTTTTTTCTTAACCTCATCTACTAGTAACATTGAAGACATGGATGTCAGAACTTTGCGGTGTTTTTTGTGTAACTGTTAAGCTAAAAATACCTCCTCCTCCCCTTTTATTTTCACTAGTACATTTTGGACAAAAGATATGCCTTGAAGTGATTTCTCCCAGCATGCTACAACTTTGGAATAGTAAATTTTCAACTTAGAAAAAAAAACCCAGATATATTAATTTTGTCAGAATTCAACAATATGTTATATTTAGTCACAGCTTTGTATATTAACTATGAAATATTGGCTTTGACACATTCAGAAATGCTTTTGTAAAATTTTACTTTGTTCTTGCTAACCCCGTCTAGGATCCTACCATGGTGACTCTTTGCTCTGCCACTTTCACATTGGCCATTAGCCAAACAAAGTGGCGTTGGCCTAAATTGACAGAGAATTTGTCTAAAATTTATTGTTTTGGAGACCACAACTTCTCTCTCATTGGCTCTCTCTCCCTCTGTCTCTGTCTCTTTCTAATTTCCGTCTTTTTTCTTTTTATTTTGAAAATAGAGATGCATTATTTTCTCCTTTTATTTTGGTAAAGTCAACCTTAGTAGAGTTGAAGTCATAGGATTTTCGTGAACACATGATGTTACTATTATAGGTTATTGTATCCTTTGGCTTCCAAAAATTTTAACCATGATTTTGTATTGCTTATATCTGTCTTTAAAACAGTGTGGACAAATATTCCTTAAACTAGAACTTCTTAATATTATGTTCAATGGACAACTTTCAGCCTACTAAAACCTTTTTTGGTATAGTAATTTTAGATTAGTTAAATTAGATAAGAAGTATTGGAACAGAAATTGACCTTACTAAAACAAATTTGGGAGGAAATCTATGTACCTCAGGTAAATGAATATGATCCAAGTGTATTGTATTGAGCCATGAAAAATCTTAATTCAGTTATCAAATAAAAAACTATATCAAAATACATACAATTTCCATGTAAACATGAAAGAGGTAAAGTCTCCATCTTTCT
>CAUYRH010060069.1:0-22834 GCA_963574655.1 Perodicticus potto | reverse complement strand
GATTAACTCTTTGTCAAAAATTCATAACAATCTTTAATAAATCAAACACTGAACAGAAGCCCAAAAAGTGATATATGGAATGATATTCAAATGATACAAAAATTCTGGCCGTGCACAGTGGCTCATGCTTATAATCCCAGCTCTTCGGGAGACTGAGACTGGAGGATAGCTTGAGGCCAGAAGTCTGAGACCAGCCTAAGCTATATAGGAACAAAATTAGCCAAGCATCGTGGAGCATCTGTAGTCCCAGCTATTTGGGGAGTCTGAAGCAGAAGGATCACTTGAGTCCAGGAGTTTGAGGTTGTAGGGAGCTATGAAGATGCCACTGTATTCTAGACTGGGTGACAGAGTGAAACTTTGCCTTGGGGAAAAAGAGAAAAAAAAGATACTTTATGTAAGTCATTTACAAGAGAGCTTGGGAGAATATAAATATTCAAAAAAAGATTGCTGTTATTCCTCTATGATTATTATAGAAGTATTATTTGAAAGACCCTTCCACATGTTGGAAAGACAATGTCCTTCTCCCCATATGTTTGTGTTGATTGTTGATGGTTGTGGACATACCCCTTAGATCAGGCCATGGGCTAGTAGCTGAGAGGGTGTGACAGTGAGGAGAGATTGTAGTGGGGGGCAGGTGACAGGTTATTCCAGGAGGCCTTCCTGGAGGAGAGGAGAGGGGTGGGGACAGAGATTTATAGGATATTGATGACAAGATGAATGGAAGCATTATGAATGCCATGACTTCTGAAAGATAGAGCAATTTTGCCTTCTTTATATGAGAATGAATGGATCTCACACACATCAAATGGTTGGCACATAGCAAGGACCCAGGGAATTGCTGATGCCAAAGGAGGAGGAAGGGAAGGGGAGAGAAGGAGGGAAAGAGGTGAGAGGCAGGAAACCCTGGCTCTGGGCACGGCTGTGCCTCTGGTGACTGTGTGAGACCTTGGAGACATCATGCCTTCTTGCCTCCTCATATTTCTTTTTCTTAAATGGATGATTTAAGCTAAATTTCCACCCCTGAGAGTCTAACATAGAATAATAAGAGCTATTATTTATTGCCACTTAACTCACACCAGTCTCTCTTCTAAGTGATGTGCATGTAACATCTCATCTGATTTTCACAGCAACCCTCTTGGTGGACTCCATTAGTATTCTCATTATGTATATCAGGAAATAGTCTCGGAGAAGTGAAGCAAACCTATCCACGGCGAGATGCTGCCTTCTGGAGGTGTCCATTTCTGTAGGGAATAATTTTCTTTGTGACTGACAGGCTGGGGCTGGCCTTGGTTCCCTGGAGACCCCAGTGTTGTAGGAGGCCACTGTCCTTCCTGGTTTCACTGCCCAGTTTCTGTGGCAGCCTCAGCCCATAACTCGAACATCCCCCCACCCACCCACGCTTTCATCTCAGCACAGTGACTTTCCCCAAAGGCTGTGTCACTTCACAAATGACACTCGGGGAAAGGCTCTGTGGTTGAATCACAGTGACCACTTCCTGTTCCATTCAGGGTCCCCTGTTCTCCAGAGCCCTCACTCTGCCATGCCCTGTTTAGTAATAAGTGCCACAATGTTTATGACCCCAAGACTGCTGGGGAGGCTTAGTCACTCCTTCCTATACCCTCATCCTGCGAGGCTGAGAAGCACCAACCCTCAACTCTGACACCATCCCACAGACCTGCCGCAGAGAGCCTGGTGGGATCTCATGGGTGTTTGGGGGCTGCATAAGGAGGCAAAGGGTGATCTCCATCCCTCTAGACTGGTGATGTAAGGCTGACAGGGACAGGTAGGTGGGTGGTGAAGCCTTGCTGTGAAGTAAAGAAGGTAGTCACTGATCCTGTGGGCTCCTCAGAGGCGCCTACTCATTGAATGTTGTTGTCCTAAGCACACAGGTCAGGACACTGAGTGGAAAGACAAATGCTGAGGGCGTTGTGTGTCTTTGGGGGGAAATCCCAGTTCCCTCCCTTTTGCTCAGAAAGGGCTTCCTGGAGGCTGAGAACTGTAACGAATGTGAAGTCTGAGAGCCGAGGGAAGAAGGGCCTTCCTTTGGGTAGATGCAGAGAGCAACGTTTAGGACCATCAGTCTAGATTAAGATCTTTAGAAGTCCTAAATGTCTACAGATTATGGTACAGGTAGTTCTTGCTCTACCCCCAGTCCCATAGGTAATGAAAAATAAAACCATCTAAATCCTAAAAACATGCAAGAGATGTCCAGTATAAGGAAATCTAAGGAAGTTCAGTAATGTCCTAGGTTTTCAGTGCTTTGGTTGTGGGGGAGGGGATATTATCAATTATCAGTGTCTTTTTTTCATGCTTCCCAGTGCCTCCGCTTTCTGATGACACATGCCCCATTGGATCAATCTGTTGGATAATCCTGAAATGGATGGATGTCACAGGCCCCATATGTTGGCTATACAGGGAAGATCTTTCTAACCATTTGTGTTGTGTGACCCAGGGAGGGAGCACCTGGTCACTGGTGTGTCTCCACTGAGGCCAGAAGTCCCTTTGATGGGGACAGGATGTGTGGGATTCTGGAGAGGGAGTGGCTCATCCTCTAAAGTCCCTTCTAGGACAGCAGTGCCAACATAGGCATTCCAAGTACTTTGGAAAGAACTTGCAAAGGCCTTACTCCAAGCCGAAGGTCACCAGCTGTGGGGTGGGCTTCTGGGGTCCTGTTGGGGACTCTGAGGGGAAGAATGGGCCTTTCCTCCAGGAACGTGAGCTCAGCCCTGCTTTGAAGATCTTGAACCAGCCCTGCAGCTACAGCTGGGAAACCAGCCACACTGCCACAAGATGGGTGGGTCAGGAGCAGTTGAGTAGCACGAAGGGGCATTTTGGCCACCAGTCGAGGACTCTTGTGTTCAGGCCTGTTTGTACGGGTGTGCTCCTGTGCTCAGCCATGAGCTCCTTGAAAGTCATGGCTGCCTATTGGTCCTCATGTCGCTGGTGTTCATCCTCAATAAATTAATTTAATGAAAAGAGAAGAAACAGAACGGTATATTTCTTTAAGGCAGCATATAAGCACACATTCTACAAACAATAAATAAAAATGTCTACCAATTGTTTAATGACATTGCATAAGGATACAATGGAAACTGGTCATGGTGTTCACCTCTGGCAAAGGGGACTGGGGAATCAGGGTCTGAGGGTAGAAGGGAGACATTTTTGTCACCTAATGGCACTTTTATAGCATGTATATGATAGTCATAACTAAAAAAGAAACACTGGATTAAAACCAAAGTGCGGGCGGTGCCTGTGTCTCAGTGAGTAGGGTGCCGGCCCCAATACTGAGGGTGGCGGGTTCAAACCTGGCCCCGGCCAAACTGCAAAAGGAAAGTAGCTGGGCGTTGTGGTGGGCGCCTGTTGTCCCAGCTACTCAGGAGGCTGATGCAAGAGAATTGCCTAAGCCCAGGAATTGGAGATTGCTGTGAGCTGTGACACCACAGCTCTCTACCAAGGGCGACAAAGTGAGACTCTGTCTCTAAAAAAAAAAAAAAAAAAAATTTCCAAAGCGCTTACAGTTGCCATAGTGAGTGACTTGAGTGATATACTAGAGAACTGGAGGTTGCAAGTGTGTGATGTTACTTGACCTTTTCCTCAAATTTATTAACTTTCAATTTACAAACAATTTCCATAACACTGACATGTTTATTTTCCAGTATAAAGTGCATCAAACTTACTAGATTAAAAGTAGGCTGGTGGGCTGGGCCGGTTTACCAGTAAACCTAGTACTCTGGGAGGCCAAGGCAGGTGGATTGCTTGAGCTCAGCAGTTTGAGATCAGCCTGGGCAAGAGCCAGACCATGTCTCTACCAAAAACAGAAAAACCACTCAGGCTTTGTGGCCAGTGCCTGTACTCATAGCTATTCGGGAGGCTGAGGCATGAGGATCAGTTGAGCCCAGGGAGTTTGAGGTTGCTGAGTGTAAGGCTGATGCCACTGCACTCTAACCTGGGCAACTGAGTTAGAGTTAGAGTTAAAAAGAAAAGAAAAGAAAAAGATCGTGTTTCATTTTGGATACATCAATTGACAGTCAAAAAAATGCCAAGAGTAATTGGCATAAGATTATATCATATTCACTTTTTTTTTAAAGAGAGTGAATCAAAATACTTTATTAAAATCAGCTAATTCAGATGAGCCATATGCCTTGAGACTGGACAGTTAAAGCAAAGAAAGTAAGCTGTTGGATGGAGCTAAATTCTAAATTCCCAAAGGGTTTCTCAGAGTCTGCAGAGTAGACTTCACTGACACTCAGAAGTTTGCAGTCTTTAGGAAGAGGGGACCAGTGTGGGGCCTCAGAGTTTTTCCTTAGCTCCTCTCATTGACTCCATGGCAAAACCCACATTTCCATTCTGTCATCTGTGTTAACATGGAACTGCTCGACCTTGGAGCATCACTCAAACTCTCTGCACCTCAATTTCCTCAATAATCAATTGGAAATTAAAATCCCCACACTTGGTTCTGTATCATGACTTTAGTGCTATTTACACAAATCTATCTATACAGGGATGGGACTATATACCAAATGGAAAAAAGTCAATTTTCCTATATGATAATTTTAAAACTTTAATAAAAAAAACTCCTATGCTTCAGGATTGTTGAGGATTAACTAACAGGCTTTTTATGTGGCATCTTTGTTTACCTCTCCGGAGAGTTTATTCTCTCCGGCATCTGAGACAAAGCTTGGTTCACAGCAGACATTCAACAAGTTGTGTATTTGATGAGCGAATGAATGACTACCAAAAAGAGCAGACCGCTCTTCCATTTCTTCTCTTTTCATTCAATTAATTCATCGAGGATCAGCACCAGGGACATGAGGACCAATAGGCAGCCTTGACTTTCAAGGGCAGACCGTGTATTTGACCGGACAAGGTATTCTATAGTTGTTTGTTTCCACGCCCCTCCCATTAGGATAGTTGGTTCAGATAACAGGACATAGCGTGGGACTTTGGGAAATACTAACTCTGACCACTTGGGAAACTTTTGACCTCAGGGGAAAGAAGGGCAGCTGCTGGCAGCCTGCTTTGATCAATAATAAATGTGAGTTGCATCCCACTTTAATGTGATCCTTACAACAACACAGCAAGCTAAGCATTGTACCCCTTCCTGCTTTATGGAGTAGGAAACTGAAACCTGGGGAGTTAAAGCCACTTCCCTAAATCACTCAGCTAGTAAGTGCTGGAGCCAGGAATGCAACCCAAAGTGCATAGGATATGTATGTATAAATACTGTATATTATATGGATTTGTATTTGTTTATATGGGTTACATATGTGTATATAATAGTATATTGTTTGTATTCAGTGACTGACAATTAAGTTTGCTAACTCATCCTGAAGCAAAAGTACTACATAGTGGCTCATGCCTATAATCCTAGCACTCTGGGAGGCCGAGGTGGCTGGATTCCTTGAGTTCGAGAGTTTGAGTTCAAGATGAGCAGGAGTGAGAACCCCATCTCTACTAAAAAAATGAAAAATTGAGGCAAGAGGATTGCTTCAGCCCAAGAGTTTGAGGTTGCCGTGAACTATGACATCATGACACTCTTCTGAAGGTGACAAAGTGTCAAAAAAAAAAAAAAAAGGGCGATGCCTGTGGCTCAAAGGAGTAGGGCACTGGCCTTATATACTGGAGGAGGTGGGTTCAAACCCAGCCCTGGCCAAAAACTGCAAAAAAAAAAAAAAAAAATAAGAAAAGAAAAGTGCTACCTACCTTGTTGCGGGATGGTCCCTTCGAAGTACTCCCCTGGGCGAGGTACACACCAACACCAGCAGCTAGTGCACACTTCAAAGCAATTTCAGGGTGGAGCCTGTGGCTCAGCGAGTAGGGCACCAGCCCCATATACCAAAGGTGGTGGGTTCAAACCCAGCCTCAGCCGAAATGCAAAACCGAAAAATAGCCGGGTGTTGTGGTGGGTGCCTGTAGTCCCAGCTACTCGGGAGGCTGAGGCAAGAGAATCGCCTAAGCCCAGGAGTTGGAGGTTGCTGTGAGCTGTGTGAGGCCATGGCACTCTACAGAGGGTGATAAAGTGAGACTCTGTCTCTACAAAAAAAATGAAAACAAAACAAAAAAACAAAGCAATTTCGGAACTCTTTTTTTGGAATGGCCATCAGAGCTGCCATCATATTACCCTTGATGCCCTGAATGTCATTAAAATGTCTTCCTTTCCATATCTCCTTTATCTTTAGGTAAAGAAAAAAGTCATTGAGGCCATATCAGGTGAGTAGGGAGGGTGTTCCAATACAGTTATTTGTTTACTGGCTAAAAACTGCCTCACAAGGCCAGGCGTGGTGGCTCACGCCTGTAATCCTAGCACTCTGGGAGGCTGTGGTGGGTGGATTGTCTGAGCTCATGGGTTCAAGACCAGCCTGAGCGAGAGTGAGACCCCCATCTCTAAAAATAGCCAGGCGTTGGGGTGGGCACCTATGGTCCCATCTACCTGGGAGGCTCAGGCAAGAGAAGCACTTTAATCCAAGAGGTTGCTGTGAGCTATGATGCCACGGCATCCTACCGAGGGTGACAAAGTGAGACTCTGTCTCCAAAAATAAATAAATAAAATAAAAATTCCTTCACAGGCAGCCAGTGGTGCCAGCTGGTGCCTTGTTGTGATGCACCAGCCCATTTTTTCACAAACCTTTCTTGTGCCAAAATTTTCAGTTAAGATTTTCCTGTTTATCAATGTTTGCTCGGTCTGCTGTGCTTCTCCCAGTCAGCTGACAATTTTGACACACAATTCAGTGAATTTTTGCAATGTTTTCATCAGTTCCGCACAAGGTGGCAAGTTCACAAACTTAATTGTCAGACCTTGTGTCTACACACACAAACATATGTTCTGACAAACTTGCTCAAGTAAGCAAAGCATATGTGCCAGTGCAACAGAAGCTCTTTCCTCCAGGTTTCCTCACAGGCAGGGGCAGGGAGAGCTACCTGGTAGATTTCCAGCGGCTGTTAAGTGTCTCCTTCAGGCCAAGCACCAAGCACCGTGATTGGTCTCTCTCTCTCCCTGGCCAACTTGAAGAACACTAGTGTTTACAGAAAACACGGCTTATTTCAACTAACCCCCTGGGAGCTGGAGAGAAGGAGACTGGGCAGAAAACAGCCAGGCTAGCTGGAACCCACCAGGATGGCCCTGGGTCTGATCCTACGGTTCTCACAACCCTAATCAGGTCCTCAGGGACCTGTCTATTCTTTTTTTTTCTTTTTATTGTTGGAGATTCATTGAGGGCACAAAGAACCAGGTTATATTGATTGTATTTTGTTAGGTAAAGTCCCTCTTATAATTGTGTCCCTCCCCCCAAAGGCGTGTCACACACCGTGACCCCACCACCACCCTCCCTCCTTCCCTCTCTCTGCTCTCCCCTTCCCCGACCACCACAGAACACTAGGTCATTAATTGTCCTCATATCAGAGTTGAGTACATGGGATTCTTGCTTCTCCATTCTTGTGATGCTTTACTAAAAAGAATGTGTTCCAGCTCAAACCAGGTTAATACAAAAGATGTAAAGTCTCCATCTTTTTAAATGGCTGAATCATATTCCATGGTATACATATACCACAGCTTGTTAATCCATTCCTGGGTTGGTGGGCATTTAGGTTGTTTCCACATTTTGGTGATCGTAAACTGAGCTCCAATAAACATTCTAGTGCAGGTGTCCTTATGGTAAAAGGATTGTTTTACTTCTGGGTAGATGACTAGTAATGGGATTGCAGGATCAAAAGGGAGGTCTAGTTTGAGTTCTTTGAAGGCTCTCCATACTTCCTTCCAGAAAGGTTGTATTAGTTTGCAGTCCCACCAGCAGTGTAAAAGTGTTCCCTTCTCTCCACATCCATGCCAGCATGTGCAGTTTCGAGATTTTGTGATGTGGGCCATTCTTGCTGAGGTTAGATGATATCTCAGGGGACCAGTCTATTCTAATTAACCAGCAAGAGTGGGAACAATGAACAGGAAATGAATGTCAGTGTATAAGGCAGTTCCTTGGCTCCCACAGCATCGAGGTTGCTGCTACAGCAGCATTGTTCTCCTTCCTGATGGATGAGGCAGGTCCAGACTACTATAGAAGCAGGAGGTTGCTCAGAACATAGAGCGACCACAAAGAAATCTGGGAATTCTTTAGAGGAAGGCAAGTGGCATAGTAAAAAAAGGGGGGGAGTGGTTAGATGAAAGTGGCTTGAAATCATGACTCCAGCAATTATTAACTATGTGACCTTGGGCAAAATACTTAAAAGTCTCTGTGTCAGATTCCCCATAAGCAAATGGGTGCAAAACCACTTAACTTACACAGCATTTTAAAAACAGTAGACAAGGGGGCAGCGCCTGTGACTCAGCGAGCAGGGTGCCGGCCCCATATACCGAAGGTGGCGGGTTCAAACCCGGCCTCGGCTGAACTGCAAAACAAAAAATAGCTGGGCATTGTGGCGGGCACCTGTAGTCCCAGCTACTCAGGAGGCTGAGGCAAGAGAGTCACCTCAGCCCAGGAGTTGGAGGTTGCTGTGAGCTATGTGATGCCACAGCACTCTACAGAGGGCGATAAAGTGAGACTCTGTCTCTACAAAACAAAAAAAACAGTAGACAAGGTAATAAGGGGAAAGATCTAGGCACAAACTAGATATTTACAAGTGCTTACTTACTCTTAATTATTTTATTTTTATTTATTTATTTTTTTTAAGACAGAGTCTCAAGCTGTCACCTTGGATAGAGTTCTGTGGCATCACAGCTCACAGCAACCTCCAATTCCTGGGCTCAGGCGAGTCTCTTGCCTCCACCTCCCAAGTAGCTGGGACTACAGGCGCCCACCACAACGCCCGGCCATTTTTTGGTTGCAGCTGTCCTTGTTGTTTGGTGGGCCCGGGCTGGATTCAAACCCGCCAACTCAGGTGTACATGGCTGGCGCCTTAGCCCGTTGAGCCACAGGCACCGAGCCAACTCTTAATTATTTTTAATACGTAATTTTAATTTGCAAATTGCATCAGGTTAATTATTGAATATGGAAATTACTCAATAAGCCAAAGGGAAAAAACTAAAACCTCCTACAATTCCATCAGCCAGAAGTAACTGTAGCATTTTGCTATTTGTCCTTCCAGGACTTTTAATGTATTTTCATGTATTGTTATTATTTTTTAAGTAAAACAGGGTTATACTCCCATGTTATATCACAACCTGCTCTTTTCACTTGTGAGTATGTGTTAATATCATCTCACATCTTTAAATCTTCTGCAGCATCATTTTTTGAAAGAAAAGGAACATCATAAATTTGCATATCGTTTTTGCACAGATGTGATATTAATCTTTCCTGTATCATTTCACTTTTAGTATATGTGGTGTCAAAGTGAGCACCAGAATTATTTATTTGTTTATTTATTGTATTTGTGTGGTTTTTGTTTTGTTTGAGACAGAGTCAAGAAAAAGAGAGAGGGTTGCTTTGTCACTCTCAGTAGAGTGTTGTGGCTTCGTAGTTCACAGCAACCTCAAATTCTTGGGTTCAAGCAAACCTCTGGCCTCAGCCTCCTGAGTAGCTGGGACTACAGGTGCCTGCCACAACACCTGGCTATTTTTAGAGATGGGGGTCTCGCTCTGGCTCAGGCTGGTCTCAAACTCCTGAGTTTAAGCAATCCACCCACCTTGGCCTCCCTGAGCGCTAGGATTACAGCGTAAGCTACTATGCCCAGCCCATATTTGTTAGCTTTTTGAGACGGAGTCTGATTTTGTTGCCCAGGCTTGAGTGCAGTGGTGTCATCATAGTTCACTTGCAACATCAAACTCTTGGGCTCATGTGATCTTCTTACCTCAGCCTCTCAAGTAGCTGCGACTACAGGTGTGTGCTACCACATTCAGCTAATTTTTTAAATTTTTGTAAGGACAGGGTCTCGATCTTACTCAGGCTGGTCTCCAACTCCTGGCCTCAAGCAATTCTGCCTTGGCACTCTACCAAGGATGACAAAGTGAGACTCTGTCTCAAAAAAAAAAAAAAAGTAAAGCCTCAGTGCCTGTAGCTCAAGCAGCTAAGGTGCCAGCCACATACACCCAAGCTGGCGGATTCAAATCCAGCCTGGGCCTGCCAAACAACAATGACAAGTACAACAAAAAATAGATGGGTGTTGTGGTGGGTGCCTGTAGTCCCAGCTCCTTGGGAGGCTGAGGCAAGAGACTCGCTTAAGCCCAGGAGTTGGAGGTTGCTATGAGCTGTGAGGCCACAGCACTCTATGCAGGGCAACAGCTTGAGGCTCTGTCTCAAAAAAAAAAAAAAGTAAAGTTTTACATCTGCAAGGGGCTTGAACAGGGCCTGGCACATACTAAGCACTCTCAACCTCTGCTTCTGTGGTCACATCTCTTTCTCCAACTCTCTTGTCTCCTTTCCCTTATGTGGACCCTTGTGACCTCACTGGGCTCATCCCAGACAATCCAGATAACCTTCTCATCTTGAAATCCTGAACTAAATCATTTTGCCATGTAAGGTCACATATTCATAGGTTCTGGGGATTAAGCTGTGAACATATTTGGGGGTCATTATTCTGCCCACCTCACCTGGACAAGCCACTTTCTCTCTCTGGCCGGAGTTTCCTTATGTGCAAGTTTTCTTTTTTTTTTTTTTTTTTTGAGACCGAGCCTCAAGCTGTCACCCTGGATAGAGTGCTGTGACATCACAGCTCACAGCAACCTCCAATTCCTGGGCTCAAGCGAGTCTCCTGCCTCTGCCTCCCAAGCAGCTGGGACCGCAGGCGCCCACCACAACGCCCGGCCATTTATTTTTGGTTGCAGCCGTCATTGTTGTTTGGCAGGCCCGGGCTGGATTTGAACCCGCCAGCTCAGGTGTACATGGCTGGCGCCCTAGCCCATTGAGCCACAGGCGCCAAGCCTATGTGCAAGTTTTCAACCAGAAAACTTTTCACAGTTACTTCCAGGTTTGGCAGGTAGGAATATTTTAAGTGAAACCCAGGGGAGTCGAGGTCTAGAAACTGCACTGAGTTTCTCATGGGTTTCTCTAGTTCTTCCTCCAGGCTGCCACTCTCCTCTGAGTGCTGTTGATGTCATTCGTATTTATGCTTTTACTAATAGAAATGAGCCTACAGAGAGTGCTTAGTTCAAGCCCCTTGCAGATGTAAAACTTTACTTTTTTTTTTGAGACAGAGTCTCACTTTGTCATCCTCGGTAGAGTGCCAAGGCATCACAGCTCACAGCAACCTCAGACTCTTGGGCTTAAGTGATTCTCTTGCCTCAGCCTCCCAAGTACCTGGGACTATAGGAGCCCACCACAACACCAGACTATTTTTTTTTTTTTTGAGACAGAGCCTCAAGCTGTTGCCCTGGGTAGAATGCCATGGCATCACAGCTTAAGCCACAGGCACCAAGCCTATTTTTTTTTTTTTTTTTTTTTTTTGAGAGCAGTTTGGCTCTGGCTCAGGCTGGTCTTGAACTTGTGAGCTCAGGCAATCCACCTGCCTCGGCCTCCCAGAGTGCTAAGATTAAAGGCATGAGCCACCTCGCCCAGCCACTTTACTTTTTTTTGTTAAGTTATTGTTGGGGATTCATTGAGGATACAAGAAACCAGGTTATGGCTCACGAAGCAGGGCGTTGGGCCCATATGCTGGAGGTGGCGGGTTCAAACCCAGCCCCGGCCAAAAACTGCAAAAAAAAAAAAAAAAAGAAACCAGGTTACACTGATTGCATTTGTAAGGTAAAGACCCTTTTATAATCGTGTCTTGCCCCCAAAAGGTGTAGCACACACCAAGCCCCAACCCCTCACTCCTTCCCTCTCTCTGCTCTTCCTTTCCCCACCCCTCCCTCCTTCTTTCTCTGCTCTCCCCTCCCCCACCCTTACCGTGTCATTAATTGTCATTAATTATTCTTAGTAAAGCATCACAAGAATGGAGAAACATGAATCCTATGTACTCAATTTTCATATGAGGACAATTAATTAATTAACCATTTTACTTTTTTTTTTTTTTAAGCTGGCTTTTACTTTTTTTCAGTTTCCTTTTTTTTTTTTTTTTATTTGTTTGTTTGTTTTTTCCATTGTCCTTCCTTGTAATGATGTGCGGGCTGGTTGCCTCCCAAGTAGCTGGGATTACAGGTGCTCGCCACAACGCCCAGCGGTGTTCTTTCCTGGTGGTAGAGACGGGGTCTTTTCTCTGGCTCACTCATGCTGGTCTCGAACCGTGAGCACTGGAAATCCACCCGCCTCGGCCTCCCACAGCGCTAGGATTACAGATGTGCGCCACCACGCCCGGCCCATTTTACTTTTTAAAAAAGAGATAGGGTCTTGGTCTGTAGCCCAGGCTGGAATGCAGTGGCTCAATCATAGTTCACTGCAACCTGAACACCTGTACTCCAGGAATCCCCTGCCTCCACTTCTAGAGTAGCTAGGACTACAGGCATGTGTCCACTTTGCCTAGCTAATTTTTAAAAGTTTTTTAGAGAAGGAGTCTTGCTATGTTGCCCAGGCTGGCCTGAATTCCTGTCCACAAGTGATCCTCCCTCCTTGGCCTTCTAAAGGGCTGGGATTATTAGTGTGAGCCACTGCACTACATATTTAACTTTTATAACAGACCCATTAACCAAGTACTATTTTGATGCTTATTTTATAGAAGCACAGAGATATTGACTATCTTGCACAAAATCACAGTGGAAGGGCTGAGGTCAAACTTGGGCTGTCTGGCTGGAGTTTGTGTTCTTTTCTTTCTTTCTTTCTTTTTTTTGAGACAGAGTCTCACTATGTCACCCTTGGTAGAGTGCTGTGGCATCACAGCTCACAGCAACCTCAAACTCTTGGGCTTAAGCAGATCTCTTGCCTCAACCTCCCAAGTAGCTGGGACTATAGGCGCCCGCTGCAACGCCCAGCCATTTTTTTGTTGCAGTTGTCATTGTTGTTTAGCTGGCTGGGGCTGGGTTTGAACCTGCCAGCCTAAGTGTATGTGGCCGGCACCATAACCACTGTGCTACCAGCACCGAGCCAGACTTTGTGTTCTTAACTGCTGACTCCCCAGCCAATGATCAAAGCCCTTGACCGTAGCTGTGTGGCCTTTGCTTAAGTCTCTTCTCCCAGGCTGTGAGCAAATTGAGAGCAGGATCCTTATCTCATTCTGCGTATCCTCACTCTCATAACAGCCTGGCACAGGCACACAAATAAACCCAAAATGAATGAATGAATGAACAGGAAGATTACTACTTATCAACTTGAGAGTCCTTTGTTGATTGGAGCCATGGTTGCAGGACATAATAATAAAAAACATAATTTATGGTATACTTCAAAAGAGAGTGTGATCCTCATGCTTGCACCAGGAGAGAGATACTAATATTAGCTTCATTTTGCAGATGTAAACTGCAGCTAAGTAACTTGCCCAAGGTCAGGAACTGGATTTGAGTTACTGTCTGCTTGACTTTTAAGCTTGTAGCATGAAGGGCAGCATAAATCCCCGAGGCCTCCATTTTTAAAGTTAGGAGCAGGTATGACTCTGGACAACCAAAGAGAAGGAATGAAGCAAAGAAAGGCTTTAGTGCTAGGTGCTTAATATGTTAAAATATTTCATTTAGTCCTCAGAACACCCTTATCATTCCGTTGCACAGATGAGAAGACTTAGGTTTATAGAGGCTAAGTAAGCTCCAAAAGTCTACTAGTACAGCCAGGATTTAAAACTATCTCTGTCTGACTCCATGATTCATCATACTTCCACTATTATTAGGATCCTGGGCCTCCGTTCTCTCATTTGTAGAATGAAGGAGCTGGGTGAGATGATCTCTGAGCTCCAGCTCAGCTTATTTTTTATTTTTTTATTTTTTTTTGAGACAGAGCCACAAGCTCTCACCCTGGATAGAGTGCCGTGGCATCACAGCTTACAGCAACCTCCAATTCCTGGGCTCAAGCGAGTCTCCTGCCTCTGTCTCCCAAGTAGCTGGGACTACAGGCGCCCGCCACAACACCCGGCCATTTTTTTTGGTTGCAGCCACCATTGTTGTTTGGCGGGCCCGGGCTGGATTCAAACCCGCCAGCTTAGGTGTACGTGGCTGGCACCTTAGCCCGTTGAGCCACAGGCGCCGAGCCTCAGCTTATTTTTTAAAAACAGCAGCATTAATTGTGTGCTTATTGCATGCCAGGCACCATGCTAGGAACTTCCTATTCATGATGTAATTTTGTCTGCATAACACCCTCTGAGGTGCTCCTATTATTATTTCCACTTTACAAATGGGGAAACTGAGGCTCAGACATCTATATATTGTCCAATGTTACACACCTATGCTGAGGCCCAGTTTGAGTATTAACTGAGGCTTGTTAGATCTGTAAGCTAAACACTCACCCATGACCCTGAACAACAGGCAGCAGTTTTGACAGCCTTCAGAGTGAGACTTCCGGTGTTTCTGTAGAATCAGAACAAGGCTGGAGCAGCTGTGTGATGAGTTCCTCAGTGTGGGCCCCTCTTCCTTTGGATTTCAAGGACTCACTTCAGTGAGGTTCTGTCAGAGTCAAAAGGTGACATTGAATGGATAGTTGGCCAAAGCTCAGAGTACAGCCCCAGCCCTCAAGGGCTTGGCCAGTTCTTTTGATCTTGTTGTCAAGGAAACCCTAGATCCCTCTGTGGTTCTCTAGTTTACTCTCCCTCCTGCTTCCTTGTCTTCCTACCGTTTCAAGAGAACACTTTAGAAAACAGCAGTTCCAAATGGCCTACTTGTCAATGATTGAAGAAGGAGATGCTGACTTGAAAGGAAAACAGTTCCCAGGACCTTCAAGGTCTCAATCAGAAAGGGCTGAAGCTGTCTCATTCACAGCGGTACTCTAGTACCTTACAAGGTGCCTGGAACAGAGGAGGTGCTCAGTGAATGAATGAATGAATCAACTTGAATAATTCTGGAAAGGTGCTGCCTAAGTTGGGGAGCTGAAAAATGGGAAAAGCAATGGGGTAAGATTCGCAGGGGCAACCAGAAATAAAAACGGATGTGTGAGTGTGCGGCTTGACAGCCCTGTGATGCACAGGCCCATTTCCCTCTACCTGTTTTCTCCACATCTGTGAGCTGAAAACTGCTGCTGTAGACAGTTTCTGCCCATTTGAGGCTTTTGGCCTCAAGAATCAATCTCTTTCTCTTTCATTCTTTCTCTTTAAAATTGTGATAAAATACTCCTAACACAAAATTTATTATCCTAACCATATACAATCCAATAGGGTTAAGTACATTCATGTTATTGTGCAACCAATATCCAGGACTCTCTTCATTGTGCAAAGCTCTTTCTTTAACTTTGGGTCCGTCCCATTTTATCTATCTTGGATTTTAGCTACAAATACATAGACACTGGGTTTTGACTTCTTCATTGAGTCTTAGTGTGGTATAGGACAGGTATTGGTCCTCAAATAAATATTCAATGGGTAATGGATCTTGCTTTTTTCATCTTTTTCCTCCAGTTTGCTTCAATTTTTTGGTTTAAGAGCAATTTTGGCTTTATGATGCATCCTGCAATCATAAGTACTCCTTGACTGCCCTCTAGTGGGAACAATAAGAAGAGACACTCAGAAAAATCTATTCGGTTTTCCTGCTTTGAAAGTGGTCTTTTTTTTTTTTTTGGAGACACGCTTAACTATGTTGCCCTGGGTAGAGTGCCTTGGCATCACAGCTCACAGAGACCTCCAACTCTCAGGCTTAAGCAATTCTCTTTCCTTAGCCTCCCACGTAGCTGGGACTACAGGCAACTGCCACAACGCCTGGCTTTTTTGTTGTTGTTGCAATCGTCGTCGTTCTTTAGCTGGCTCAGGCCAAGTTCGAACCCACCAGCCTCGATGTATGTGGCTGGCACCATAACCACTGTGCTACAGGTCCCAAGCCTGAAAATGGTCTTTTAAAAAAATAATTCATTGGACTTCACGCAATCCAAAATTGTTCTTGATTCAAAGCTGGAAGTTCATCTCTGCTTTACAGATAATTAATTTGTATAATAAAAATGAATTACTAGATGCATTACATTAAAACAAACACATAAAATAAAAACAAAATTTTATTATCAGATCCAACAGACTAAATTACATTTCAATAAGTATAATCAGAACAAACATGACAGGAGAAAATAAAATATGTGCATATAATGTGATCAGTATAGGGAATTACTATTACACTTACAACTTTTTGCTGTTCTCATTTTATTTATTTATTTATTTATTTATTTTTTGGAGACAGAGCCTCAAGCTGTCACCCTGGATAGAGTGCCATGGTGTCACAGCTCACAGCAACCTCCAATTCCTGGGCTCAAGCGAGTCTCTTGCCTCCGCCTCCCAACTAGCAGGGACTACAGGAGCCTGCCACAACGCCCGGCCATTTTTTGGTTGCAGCCGTCATTGTTTGGTGGGCCTGGGCTGGATTCGAACCCGCAGGTCAGGTGTATGTGGCTGGTGCCTTAGCCCGTTGAGCCACAGGCGCCAAGCCTGTTCTCATTTTTTTAAAATTTATTTTAATTAATTAATTATTATTATTATTATTTTTTTGCAGTTTTTGGCCGGGGCTGGGTTTGGGCGCACCACCTCAGGCACATGGGGCTGGCGCCTTTGAGCCACAGGTGCCGCCCTTTTTGCTGTTCTGCTACCGTGATTAACGGAAAAATTACAAACAAAATAGTGTTTTCTCTCTTTAAATTAAAACCACGCATATCAATATTGAAGCTTTTTAATTGCAAATACATGTTATTGCTCTTTAACCTATCTAATCCAGCAAAAGGGACTATAACGCCACTCAAAAGGCACAATGTGTGTTGAAACTATTTCTATATTTTGTTTAAATAAGAGCTCAGTGCAGAAAAAGCAGTCTCACAGAGATTTGTTGATGGGAATGGAGACTTTTTTTTTTTTAATTTAGAGACAGTCTCACTTTATTGCCCTCAGTAGTGCTCTAGCATCACAGCTCACAGCAACCTCCAACTCCTGGCCTTAGGCAATTCTCTTGCCTCAGCCTCCCAAGTAGCTGGGACTACAGACACCCCGCCACAACGCCCAGCTATTTTTTTTGTTGCAGATTGTCCAGAACCAGATTCAAACCCGCCATCCTCGGATGGGGCAAGTGACCTACCCACTGAGCCACAGGAGCTGCCTGAAAAGACATTTTATTTTATTTTTTATTTTTTAGCAGTTTTTGGCCGGGGCTAGGTTTGAACCCGCCACCTCTGGTATATGGGGTCAGCGCCCTGCTCCTTTGAGCCACAGGCGCCGCCCAAAAAGAGCTTTTTTTTTAAAGGCAATTTTAGGAAGCTTAGGATTTTTACCTTTCACTTTTACATTAAAAAGGCCTGGTGAGGTGGTACACACCTGTAATCCTAGCACTATGGGAGTCGGAGGTGGGTGGGTTGTTTGAGCCAAGCCTAAGCAAAAGCAAGATCTCATCTGTACTAAAAATAGAAAAACTGGCCATGCATTATGGTGGGCACCTGTAGTCCCAGCTACTTGGGAAGCTGAGGCAAGAGGATCACTTGAGCCCAAGAGTTTGAGGTTGCTGTGAGCTATGACACCATAACATTCAATCCCATGGCGACAGAGTGAGACCCTGTCCCCTCAAACAAACAAACTCCCCCACTTTTGCATTATACCCGAAATGAAGCAAATGATTCTGTATTTTCAAATTCATCTCTAATTTGCCATTAATTGCCAATTCCAATAATTTGTCCTATAAATTTATAGTTAAATTATCTTTCTTTCTTTTTTTTTTTTTTTGTTTGAGACAGAGCCTCAAGCTGTCACCCTGGGTAGAGTGCTGTGGCATCACAGCTCCCAGCAACCTCCAATTCCTGGGCTCAAGCGAGTCTTCTGCCTCCACCTCCCAAGTAGCTGGGACTACAGGGCGCCTGCCACAACGCCTGGCCATTTTTTGGTTGCAGCCCTCATTGTTGTTTGGCGGGCCCGGGCTGGATTCAAACCTGCCAGCTGAGGTGTACGTGGCTGGCGCCTTAGCCTGCTGAGCTACAGGCGCCGAGCCTAAATTATCTTTCACTGATGGGCGGCGCCTGTGGCTCAGTGAGTAGAGCACCGGCCCCATATACTGAGGATGGTGGTTCAAACCCGGCCTCCGCCAAACTTCAATCAAAAAATTGCCAGGCATTATGGTGGGCGCCTGTAGTCCCAGCTACTCAGGAGGCTGAGGCAAGAGAATTGCCTAAGCTCAGGACTTGGATGTTACTGTGAGCTGTGTGACACCAGGGCACTCTACCAAGGGCGATAAAGTGATGCTTTGTCTCTAAATATATATATATCTTTCAGTGAAAGCAATGACCTGTGGATCTATGCATTTCCCATGCATGGATCTTCTTCTTCTTCTTCTTCTTTTTTTTTTTTGCAATTTTTGGCCAGGGCTGGGTTTGAACCTGCCACCTCTGGCATATGGGGCCGGCGCCCTACTCCTTTGAGCCACAGGCGCCACCTGATGGATCTTCTTCTGATAGAAATAAAATGTAGGCAGCGCCCATAGCTCAATGGGTAGGTTGCCAGCCACGTGGCAACGGTGGAGGGTTCAAACCCAGCCTGGACCAGCTAAAACAACGACAACGGCAACAAAAAAAAAATAGCTGGGCATTGTGGGGGGGGCCTATGGTCCCACCTACTTGGGAGGCTGAGGTAAGAGACTTGCTTGAGCCCAAGAGTTTGAGGTTGCTGTGAGCTGTGACACCACAGCACTCTACCAAGGGTGATAGCTTGAGACTGTTTCTCAAAAAAAAAAAAAAGAAAGGAAGGAAGGAAGGAAGGAAGGAAGGAAGGAAGGAAGGAAGGAAGGAAGGAAAGAAAGAAAGAAAGAAAGAAAGAAAGAAAGAAAGAAAGAAAGAAAGAAAGAAAGAAAGAAAGAAAGAAAGAAAATGTAAATAGTTCTATCAAGGTGATCATCAGCTTAACTGGTATTCGTTGCTAAATTATGGGGCATGTTATAACAGACTATGGCAACACTGTTCTTCCAAGCTTCTTTTGTTTTCCTCTTCAATCTTCTCTGTCATTAAAAATCATATTGCCTCCTTTCCTTGCTTGAAAGTAGTTAAATCATTAAAAATGCCAAAAATCACATACAAATAAACATGTCTACTGTCCAAACCACATTTTTAAAGATGAGTTCCTTATTTTCTAGAAACTCAATTTTTTCATAGTCAAACATTTCTGATAGATATTTTCTGTTCAGGAAGCGTATCTTGTCATACAACGGTTACTTATGATCAGCTTACATATTATTACATACTGTAGTAAAGAGAATAATCTCAAATTTAATGTATTAACCTTTGCCTAATTAGCATTTTTTTGTTCTCGGACAGGATCTCTCTCTGTTGCCCAGGAAGAGCAATAGCAACATCTTCGCTCATGGCAACCTCAAACTCCTAGGCTCAAGTGATCTTCCTGCCTCAGTCTCCTGAGTAGCTGGGACAACAGGCACATAGCACCATGCCTGGCTAATCTGAAAAAAAAAAAAAAAAGTTTAAGACAGGGTCTTGCTGTGTTGCCCAGTCTGGTCTCCAACACCTGGGCTTAAGTGATCTTCCCACCTCAACCTTTCAAAGTGCTGGGATTATATGCATGGGCTATTCATGTCTACACAGAAAGTTATCACTATGTAACTAGACAGTGTTTAGTTTAGCTAGCATTTCTTCTTTGTAAAACTTTCTTTCTTAAGGAAGCAGTGCATTGATTTATGTTCTCATTCAAGCTCATTAATCTAGGAAATAATTTCAGAATTTTTTTTGTCAATGAAGTTGCACGTTAGAGCATATTCCTACAAGAGTCTTCAAACTCAAACCACATTTCTTGATAATGTAATCCTTTATAGCTTTATATAGTTCAGAACTAGTTGTGCTTGTCATTAATAAAACTGAAAAAAAAGTCTTCCAGGCAGCGCCTGTGGCTCAAAGAAGTAGGGCGCCGGCCCCATATGCTGGAGGTGGCAGGTTCAAACCCAGCTCCAGCCAAAAACTGCAAAAAAAAAAAAAAAAAAAGTCTTCCTATCTTAACTATGTTCGACTATGTTCGAATTGCATGTGTACCAAATTAATTGTCATGTTAGCAGCATGGGGGTCTTCAACAACTGGCAATGGAAACCGCTTTCCTAACTGTGTCTGTTTGTGCATCAATCTGCCATGTCATTAGCTAGTTGCTGAATTTGTCTGGCTTTGAAAAATGATACTTGAGCTACTTTCTTTGTCACAGATTCACCCATAATTTCCAAAATATTTGATACAGTCTTGTGCTAATGTCTTTTAAAAAAACATTAGTGTCGGCTTGGTGCCCGTGGCTCAGCGGGCTAAGGCGCCAGCCACATACACCTCAGCTGGCGGGTTCGAATCCAGCCCAGGACCGCCAAACAACAATGATGACTGCAACCAAAAAATGGCCGGGCGTTGTGGCGGACGCCTGTGGTCCCAGCTACTTGGGAGGCGGAGGCAAGAGACTCGCTTGAGCCCAGGAATTGGAGGTTGCTGTGAGCTATGATGCCACAGCACTCTATCCAAGGTGTGACAGCTTGAGGCTGTGTCTCAAAAAAAAAAAATTAGTGTCTCCAAGTGCTACTTTATGACACTCACAAATGACTAATATTTTGGATGAAATATTGAACATCTGCCCTTATCAGTTTTTTAGTTTCCTTTTTTTTTTTCTTTTTGTTACCTATCAGCTTTTTTTTTTTTTTTTTTTTTTTGAGACAGAGCCTCAAACTTTTGCCCTGGGTAGAGTGCTCTGGTATCACAGCTCACAGCAACCTCCAACTCCTGGGCTCAAGCGAGTCTCCTGCCTCCGCCTCCCAAGTAGCTGGGACTACAGGCGTTTGTTTGCAGCCATCATTGTTGTTTGGTGGGCCCGGGCTGGATTCGAACCCTCCAGCTCAGGTGTATGTGGCTGGCGCCTTAGCCACTTGAGCCACAGGCCGTGAGCCACCTATCAGTTTTTTAAATTCAGCATTCTTTCTTTCAAAGTGTTCTGTAGGTTTTGCACTTGTTTCTTTGTTTTCTTTGTAGAGCTCCCTAGGGTTAAAGATTTTATTAGCCTTTTTAGCTAGCACATCTCTGAGAATAACACTCTATAGTTTTAGCACTTAGTATGGACGATGGCTATAAAACAGAACTCAATATAAGAGGAATCACACTTCGAAAACAAAGTAAAACCAGTACAGACTCTTTTAGTTTTAATATCTTGGGAATCACTTCCATAGTCATCATTTGTTTCACAATTGCTGCCACTGCTTTGTCTTAGTAAAGCTGCGTCTTTTCTTGATTAAAAGAAATCTATGAAATTTTGTTTTGACACCTGTACCATGAAAACATATAAAAATCTGCTTCCCTAATTTAGCTAGTATTTTTAAGTAGTAGTTTTTTACAAAATAAGTTATACTTACTAAGTAAAAATAAATTCTCAAAGGAAATAAATGCTTTTATTTTTTGACTTTTATATGCCTTTGGTTTCCAGTTGACCAGCTAATCTCAAACCCGGTGTGCTGCAGCATGGTTCTCCTGTGCACACAGATCACGAACAGCACCCGGAATGATAGTCCCTTGTTCGCTGAGACAGGTTTCCTAGTCGTGCACTTGAATGTCAAATTGCTGTAAAGGTTTCTAAATGCCTACTTTCGATTTTGTACTGCTCTCCTTGTGAACTGGTAACAAATGGTTCCATGGGCTGAGGGGATCCCTGGAGCACACTTTGAATAGCACTGACTGTTATGCCCCAGCTCCATCTTGCTAAGGGCTTTCAACACTCCCCCGTTAAGTCAGGAAGCTCAGCTGAAAGAGTTCAGTAATAATTGCAAAAACCCAGCTTCCCCTTGTAAGGACTCCCCTTACTAGGTGTTGGCTCTTGTCAGATTCGGCTTGCATTAAGAATTCCCCCTCCCCTACCGAAAGCCCCTTATAGAAGGTTTCTCCCCCTGCTTCTAGGGGTGGAGAGACTTTGAGGCGTGAGCCCGCTCTCAGCCCGGCCCGTCAATAAAGGACCCTTGCTTAATTTGGACTCAATGTGCTGGAGGTTCTCTGTTCCCCTGGTGAGTGAGTGGTACTCTCGCTTAGTGTTTCCATGTTAGATGGGGTTTCAAGAAGATCAAATGAGATTATCCATGTGACATGTTTAGCATGGAGCCTGGTACAGAGTAGATATTATGAGTGTCACTACTAACTCACTGGGGTAAGGGAGACTGATTTCTTGCCAACTGCACAGGCCCAGTCTGCACTGTCCTCCTCAGGATGAAGCCACAGGGGAGGGCAAGTTAATCATCGCCATTCCATGAGCAGAGACGGCCACAAATGCTCTCCTTTCTTGTTTGAGAAGACACTTCCTCTCAGATCCTTAATTACGAGTCTCTGTATTGTACTCATCTGAGAATGGCCCACCCAGGAACTATGTTGCGCAGTCCACGCAGTTGTACATAATGGGATTTTTTTTTTTTTAGGACACATTAAAATTTGCTTTAATACTTCTTTGGGGAAAAAAAAAATCACACTTTTAGTGAATGAACAAGAAACATTTTTACAGTAGCAGTAGGCTATTATCCTTATCTACCATGCCATGAATTCATAGGGAAGAGGTTCCAGTAGCTCAGGGAGGCACCTTGCCATTGAATGTGACAAAGCATTGATTGACTTTTGAATTCATGGGAAATAGGTTCCAGCACCTTGTATCACTGTTACAGGATCTGTTGGTTATCCTGTGTGCTATGCTGTACACCTATTATGCCATGAGCTCATGAGGAATAAATAGGTTCTAACACCTAAAAACATGGATCCACTGGTACTCCTGTGTGCTATGTTATATGCTTATTATGCCATGAATTCATAGGGAATGGGTTCCAGGAGCTCAGGCTCCTTTCCGTTGGTTCTCACAAAGTGGGCTTCTCTGGGTGGAGCAGGCTGGCACTTTAGTTGAACCCAGG
>CAUYRH010060068.1:0-10500 GCA_963574655.1 Perodicticus potto | reverse complement strand
GGTTACATTGTTTTCATTTCTAAGGTCAAGTTCAAGTTGTAGTTAAACCCTTCACCCAGGGGGTGTGGTGAACACCCTGGTGTTGTGCATATTATGTGAGATACCACCAATCATCCTCCCTTCTCCTCTTCTTTCCCCTCCCCCTCACCAAACTATACTTGCATTTTTCTTTCACGTGGGTTTGTAGTTTTTTATATATTGGTTTCATATTAGCATTGAGTACATTGAATACTTGCTTTTCCATTCTTGTGATACTTTAGTAAGAAGAATGTGTTTCAACTTCATCCATGTTAATACAAAAGATGTAAAGTCTCTATCTTTCTTATGGCTGAATAGTATCCATGGTGTACATATACTACAGTTTGTTAATACATTCCAGGTTGATGGGCACTTGGTTGCTTCCACATATTGGAGATTGTGAATTGAGCTACAATAAAGTTTCTGGTGCAAATGTCCTTGTGGTAACATAACTTTTGTTCTTCTGCATAGTAATGGGATTGCAGGATCAAATTGAAGGTCTAATCTGAGTTCTTTGAGGATTCTCCATACATCGTTCCATAGCTGTATTAGTTTGCAATCCCACCAGTAGTAGGTAAGTGTTCCCTTTCCCTTTTCTACACATCCATGATAGCATCTGCAGATTCAGGATTTTGTGCTGTGGGCTAATCTCATTGGGGTTAGGTGGTGTCTCAGCATGGTTTTGATTTGCATTTCTCAGATGATTAGGGACAATGAGCATTTTTTCATGTGTTTGCTGAATAGGCCATTATTTTATTCACCACACCAAGTGATGAAGTATTGCTTGTTAATATGAAAACAGAGACTATGGAGTTCATGTTTTTTTCTTGCGGAAATTTTGTTAAGGGAATTTTGAAGGACAGAGCTTTCATGTGAAGGAATGTCTCCGACAGCGGTAATACCAACCTTACAATCAGGTGGTGGGAGAAGGGAGTAGTCACAGGCATTGCTGAGTATCTGAATCACAATCAATAGGTGGTCTTATATTCTAAATGCGTGATGTGCTCTGCATAAATAATAATAAAAACTGTGTTTTAAATTTAATGTAATATGGAAAAATGCGTGTATGTCCTTGATAAAGCACTAGGTGAAGGCACATTTTGAAATCTACCATCATGATCCAGATGCAGGGAATAAAATCGCAGGTGGGCATTGCAAGGCTTTACGTATTAACTCTGACCACAATTCTGTCTTGATGTTTTACACACATATTATCTGTAAAATCTGAATGTAAAAATGACTTTGTGCCTAATTTTGAAATACATAAACTATGTCAGTTGTGCCGTAAGTGAATGGTGGTTGAAACCAGCCATTTATGGGCACACCTCCTTTCAAAACTTGAATAGCGCATGCTGACATAGTTGGAAGAGTCAGCTGATGGAGGAATCATCTCAGCAACACGGACCTCTGCAGAGTTTGGTCCCACTTTCCCCAGGTCTCAACAGGTTCATGGGCCTATTATGTCCTATGTGTGAATGTGGAGATCATGTTACAAAATTATATCAGATTTCCACACCTGCCTAAGGAAAGCCCAAACAAGGTGGAGATTTGGCCGCATCAGTTCCAAGTTGCAACGATAAAGCTGCAACACTAGGGCAGAGTCTCCGGGGCACAGCTAACTGCGTGTGGAGGGCCAGCAGAGGACTAGGCACCTGGTGGACACAAATACAGAATTCCTAGTACTTTCTGAAATCATCGCACTTTTACAAATGTGTAGTTTCTCTCCTATACCCACAACTTCCAGATAAATTGTGTGGCAGCTTTCCTTTTGTCTTTCAGAACTTTTTCTTGCACTTACTCTCCGAATTGTGGTATTTTTGTTTTCTCAGATTTTGAAAGTTAATCTCTCATTTCAAAAATAAATTCACACAAGGCCAGAATATGTTTTAGTTTTTCATATATCATTATCCCTACAGTAAGATAAAGTGGAGTAATTTGAAGATTTCAGAATTTACCATATTCTATAGCCTGCTTACTTCAATATATTTTACAAAAATATAGAAAGTGACATAAATACTTAACAGCATAAAGTGGCAGATTTGGGGGGGAAATGTTGAAACGATTCCCTTCTCTGTAATTACTAATGTGTGCAATGTGACTTTTCCTGTTTTCCTATCAAGAAATACGATCTGCCTCCTTCTGTGGCTCCCGAGTCCAAGCCGGCCTTCTGATTTACTTTCTCACAGTGAATACGGTCGAAGAGACAGATGGACATCTCAACCTTCTCTCGGAATGCTGCTCAGCTCCTGTGAGAATGAGCCCAGGCTAACCTGCTGAGCAAGAGAGATATTTGGGACTCTTATTGTCCCAGCAGATAATTGGGCGACCCGCAGACCTTTGAGTGAGACCACCCAGCAGGAGCCGGACCCCAGCCACCTGTCATCTGACAACAGATGCATGAAGGAGCTGACTGCAATCAACCAGTGCCAGCACTGTACAGGCATAGTGAACCCAGACTCATGAGCAATATATGTGTATATATTTTATAAATTATACATATATACTATAAATATATTAATAGTGCACATTCCATTATGTATAAATTATCTATACACTGCATGTATTCATAATTATATATAGTTATATTATATAGTGTATTATTTACATATATAATTGTATGTACATTATATATGCTTAGGGTATACCTACAATTATAGATAAATATGCACACTGTATATGCTTATAGTGTACATACAATTATATACAAATGTGTGCACTATAAGTATATATAGCATACATATAATTATATATACTTACGTGTTGGTGCCTGCTGTGGGCACCCCATCCCCACGCGAATAAAAATAGCCAGGACACAGAAGGAAGGTATGAGCCTGAAAGAAGTGGGCTTCCCCACATTCCAGGGAGAGCCCCAGCAACCTCTGTCATGGCCTTTTGTTGAAGCATTATATATCAGGTGTGGGGGCCCACGTACTAGATCACTTGCTTAATGATCACTACGTGCTCCTTCCCCACGGGCTGGACTCCCACCCTGTTGCACCACAAGTGTCCAAAGTATAACACCTGCTTGCTAACCAGCCATCGATCTTATCTCATGAATACATGATAATGCCTATGAACAGATAGAATCAGAGTATCCTACTTGCTGAACAATAATGGTTAATGCTTTATTTACACATAGAGGACAGCAATTCGGATGGTGTGTCTGAATCTCACTCTATCAAAAGACCTTTTCATTTTTATTCAGTCAACTTATAGTATGTTATTAACCTACATTCTTTAAAATCAAAGCTCGATTGAGTTAATTAATGTGGGGTGTCCGAAATTTGATGAAGCCTTTCAACTGAATTTTCCTTGAGAGTCTATACTTTTAAATATTTAATGCTTATTTAATATTAATTTAATGATTAATTCATAGGCATTAAATATTTAACATAAAGAAATATTAAGTAAAATATTATTACTATTTTCTTATTTTATAAATATTTTAATTATTAAAAAGATGTATCTAAAGGACATAGAAACAAATCTCCAGGATTTTTATACAACAGAACACTGTGCAGAGATTTGGTTTTCAGTTTAAACAAAAAGCATTCCAATAAATAATTTTTTTCTAACTAGCAAACTTTTTCATGCTTTTAATTACAGAACAAAATTAAAATCTTCTCAGAAGCCTTTGCCAGGCTGGGCGTAGTGGCTCACATCTGTAATCTCAGCACTCTGGGAGGCTGAAACAGGAGGATCGCTTGAGCCCGGGAGTTTGAAGTTGCTGTGAACTATGACTCCACAGCACTCTACCCAGGATGACAGAGGGACATTGTCTCACAAAAAAAAAAAAAAATGAAAGAAAGAAAGAAAAGAAAAGAAGACAAAAATAGAAAAACTAGCTGGGTATAGTGGCAGGCACTGTAGTCCCAGCTACTTGGGAGGCTGAAGCAGGAAGATTGCTTGACTCCAGGAGTTTGAGGTTGCTGTGAGCTATGATGACACCACAGCACTCCACCTAGGAGCAGATTGAGATTCACTCTCCAAAAAAAAGAAAACTAGGAAGCCTTTGCCAGTTCTTTCAAGCAGAGTTAGTGTGCTTATTTCTTTGCTCACAGCAGGGTTTTCCCTTTTATTGTTACTTATGTATTCCTGGAGGTGACATCATTCTACACGGAGGACTTTACACAGCTTCACACCCTACATGTGCCTCAAGACTGGGCAGTTTCGTCTGCATTAAACATACTCTTACTGTTAATACATGTTCCTGTGACTCAGTGTTAAGCTCTCAAAAAATGTATCTTTTCTTCCTTGAAGCGCATAAATCAATCAACATTTTATATTATTACTGCATAACAGAATTGGAGACTGATAATTTACTAGCTCTGGGAACAGATACACTATAAGATTACATCCTGGGTCCTCTCATTTGAATTCTTTCTTTTCCTTTTGTTTTCAGGGGTTTTTTTCCTGGATGCACAGCTAGAAAACAAAACAGTAAGTTGAAGATATTCCAGACTTGCTAGTCTGAGGGAATAACATGATGGATGATTTTTCACTGATAACATTTGAGAACTGATAAAACAAACATGCTAAGAAAAAGCATCAGATTGTAGACAGAACTGTGCACGCCACTGTATCTCAATGTCCAGCTCTCAGTACATAGAGAAAGCAGATTCTGGTACGCACTCCCCCTGTTTTTTAAACAGATAGATGAAAGTGATAAAATGTGCTTTTTGGTTTTCTAAAACATGATCGAGTTGAAGCAGCAAATATAGAGACATGGGTATCTCTTTTCTTCAACACCATTTCATATTCTCTTTTCCGTATAAGAGATTTATGAATAGATAGGTAATAGAGAGAGATAATATATGAATAGAAAGATAGGTGGCAGAAAGATGACAGAGATAGATAGATAGATGACAGCACGACAGGTTGTAGATGATAGACGATAAATGACAGATGACAGGCAGATAGATGATAGATAAGTGATACATGGATGGATGGATAGACAGACAGACAGACAGACAGATCAAGGGAACACAATCTTCAAGCACATATGGAAGTTTGCTCTCCTTTGTGGAAAATTCAATTCAACAACCCCCTTACCCTTCTTCTCAGCCTCACCAATGCTCTCCTTATATTGTTAAAAATACTCGCAAAAGCCCTGGACACACGGAAGGCTCATTTCTAAAAATCGACTTACCGTACAAGTTCACTCCTGCTCCCACCAAAGCTCTATCTAGTTTTTCCCCTGACTCTATGTCTTGGCATAAAAGATTAAAACATTGTTTTGGCTCGAGATGGCATTGAAAGTAAGCAAACTGAGAAATTGATATAGAAAAACTAGTATTTATTCTATAAGGCATTTTTATGCCTTTTATTTAACATTCTGTCAGAACCGATGAGTTATTGGGGTGTACGCATTGCTCTAATCAGGCTGATGACTTCTAAAGCTTTGTGCACTAACAGAGAAATGTTCCTTTAGACTCTCCTGTCTCTTAAATTATTCAACTCTACAATTTATCAGGTTTCCATAAGAATCTTCTAGAACAAGGAAAATAGGTCACACTAAAAATTACAAGGCTTTTGTCCAGTAACAGGAATGACAAAGAAATGGCTTCTCTGTCTGTGCTAGGGGATCACTCACTATGAGTAGTCAAGTGTATGTAAGAATCTTGTTATCTGCCATTGACTTGAACTAAGGGAGGTTTCACTTTCTTACCTGTGGATGGGAAGAGGAAATTGGGATTTTGGACAGCAAGTCTCATAATGCAGGAGTTTTCGATCATTTTATGTGTAAAATTGTCTTGGTAATTTAAATACAAGCTGGAACATCCTGTTTTGGAAAAGAGTAAATTTTCAATGATATTATTAAACTGATAAACAGTATCCATTGAAGAAAGCTTAAATAAGGGGAGATTTGACTCTATTGTTTGATTGAAACTTTCATGTATGTATACCATGGAATACTATTTAGGTATGAAAAGATGGAGACTTCGTGTCTTTTGTATTTACCTGGACAAATTCAGAGAATATTCTTCTAAGTAAAGTATCTCAAGAATGGAAAAGCAAGCATCCAATGTACTCAACACTACGCTGAAACTATGTATAAAAAGGATGAGATGAACAACTACAGGTTTACAGGAGAGAAAAACACAGTTAAATTCAAGAAGGGAAGAAGGGGAGAGGCAGGAGAGAGGAGTGGGTTTAGTTATCTCCCATCTGTGTGGTACAAGATGGGAGTAGACAGCACAGTGCCTGGGAGAAGGACTCAGTTTCAACAAGGACTTTACCTTATGCAACTTCAACAAGGACTTTACAAATGCAAACAGTGTAACCCAATCATACATACTCTCAGATTAATCTGAAATTAAAGAAAAATAAAAATAAAAAAGAAGATAGCATTTTGTAACATGTTGTAAAGAAATGGCTGACAATAAATAATGAATGACCCGGAAGCAGCTGTCAGGAGGGTGCTCGTAGGCAGGGTCCTACTGCAGGGTCCTACAGTGATGGCAATGCCAACAGCTTCCTGCGGGGGCACCACCAAGACAAATGTCCATACATGGATCCTGACAGATGGGGAATGGTAATGTTATAATTGGAAAGTATGCTGGAAGCCAGCAGATAATGTCCAAGTCCCAGATTTATGTTTTACTCACTTTCAGAATCTTACTTTCCCTAAGAATTGTATCTGCTTTTGCATTTTTTATCTTCTCCAGTACCATGGATACACTGCAGGATTTTCCCCCCATTTTAATACACTGAAAACATTCCTGCTGATACTTTTTTCCAGAATATTTCACTGCAACTTTTACAAAATGAGCCCTCTGAATTATTAGAAGGAAAACATTAGGCAAATGAGAATGAAGTAAAGATTACTTGAAATATTCCAACTATCATCACAGGAGTTTATTTTGAAACATTTTTATAATGTATTTGGGCAAAAATCTCATCAAGTCAGAACAGTTTAAAATCAAGTATATGATGAGGGAAGGAATCCCACTCATTTCTTTTACAGCTTTCAGGTAACCTGGATAGAGTTGAAGCTCATTCTTCTTAGTAAAGTATCCAAGAATGGAGAAACAAGTAATGAATGTACTCAATACTAACATGAAGCCAGTAGAGGATCTAAGACACACCCACACAAGAGAAAGACTCAATTTAGTTCAAGTTGGGGGGAGGGAGAGGAAGGAGATTGGTGAGCTCCCACCTAACGGGCACAATGTGAGGGTACATGGCACATCTCCTAGGTGAGGGGCACAACTTTGTCTAGCAAATGCAAACATTGTAACCTAATTGTGTGTACCCTCATATTAATCTGAAATAAAAATTAATTAATTAAATCAGCTGGTTGTTTTAACTGGATATCCTCCTAGTAGACATAATATCACAGGAACGCCTGTGCTCTAACCTTTCACATTTGTCTGTGTTCTGGGTTCGTCTTTCATCCTCTCTCACAAGCACTTTCCTCCCCCATTGTCATGATAAATCTCAAAAGAAATCTTGAAAACGTATTGAATGTTCCTTACCGTTGACTATAATGATTGACTTAAAAATAAATAAATAAAAGCTGCTTTCTGCTAAGGGGACCGGTAAGAACATAGTCCGACCTGGAATAAGCACTTAAATACAACCTCCGTTGGTGGGTGACTAGCAGGGTGTAGTGTTAGTATTTCTTTCCACTTTCATCCATCTCTGGGCAAAATGGTGAGATGTCAGTGGTGACATTTTTTCTATCATCTCATTTTTTGCCAATGACAGAAGTGTAAAGATGAACAAGAAAGAGGCCAGTGGTGGTGAGGTACAGTACCAAAGTTAACAGCTCGTAACAGGATATGAAACACTTATGCAAGAAAACAGCACCAAGCCTATACCCACTTGGGCATAACCTTTCCAAAAAAAATACTGCTGCTCACCTTTCACAACAATCTGCTACATGGAACATGATTTTGAAAAGGGCTTCAGGGATGTTTAGTGACAGAAGCTTCTAGGACAGGTTAAGCTGAGCTGTAATGTCCTCTGGTATTTTGCTGCAAACTTGCTTTCAGTGGTGAAGAATTGCACTAACTTATCTCCTTAGTATTCACACGTGCACATACAACTTTATGGGAGCCAGAATATAGTACATGCAGGAATTTTTATAATGGAAAGGGGCAATTTCCAATATTGAAAAGACACAGAGGAAGAGAAATGATCTGAAAGAACTAATTTAATTTTGCAAGTTATCAGGACTGAATATTTATATTTAAACCGGAAAGATGATTCTATAGCACAAGTTTATTAATTTAAAATGTAAAAGACTTCTACCTAAAAATAAGTTTTTAAATTAAGAGAATATATTTTTCTTGCAGAAAGCTCTCATTGACTTAAAGCATTAAAAAAAAAAAAAGGAAGAAAAGAGTTACAGAACCTATAAATGTAAGAATTTAATGGAATATGAATTCAATTTTAGCATCCCATATTATAGTTGTGGTTTATAGAATGTTATTTTAGAGGTCGGGGAAATCTGAATTTCCCTTGTATATTATCATAAATGTGCATGGTTTTTTATTAGCAGTTTATAAAGTGTAATTGTTAAAGGTGTCAGGAATTCTCCATATTTATATCTGAACAAGTACATTAATAGTCTTTAAGGCAATGACTAGGAATAAAGGTGTAAAAAATAACTTGTATAGGTCTAAAAAGTTTCTAGTATATAAAATTATGCACAAAAGTATAAAAATATTGTAGAAAAATATTATCTACATCATAAAATCTATAGAATACTATTCTGACCTTCCCCAAAAATTGTAAGTAGTATTTATATAAAAGTTTTAATGGGGAAATTCACACATGCAAAGAAATGATAATATTAAACGTCAAAGTAAACCTAAATTCAGAGTTTTTCTTTTCTTTTTCTAATATATTATTCTTACCAAAAGCTTACTACATTAAGAGTTTTACATATATCCTCCCATCTAATCCTCATTCCAAAGGAGATTTATATTTTAATCCTCAATTCTGAGAAAATGAAATGAAGGCTTAAACAAACTAAACAATTTCCCCCAACAAAAAAAACAAAAACAAAACTATTTTAATGACAGGCTCTGAATCCATTTTTCCCTAATTCCAAAGCTGACGTTTGCAATCTCTTGTTGTGGATGTTTCTACCACTTGTATTCTACTTACATTTGGTTAATACTGACCACTAAATATGCCAACAGAAATTTCAGATTCAAAAAGTGAGTTTTATTATGCAAAACTCAAAGTGCCATCTGTTTCTTTCTAAGACATGAAGTTGTAATATTGATCACCCACATTTGGGAATATTTTCTTTCACATGTCCATTTACTCACAAATAAATTACCAAAGTTTTACTAAGCTCCAGCTATGTCCCAAGTGCTGTTTTAGGAATTGTTTATACAGCATGGGGGGAAAAAATAATCAAAAATAAAAATCCATTCTCTCATGGAAATAACTTTCTAGAGGACAGAGATAGGGCAATAAATTAAATACATGGATGGATAGATGAAAGGATAGATAGAAAGACACACACACATGCATACATACAGAGATAACGTTTTTTGTTGTTGAGCGCCATGGCATCATAGCTAACCGCAGCCCCAAATTCCTGGACTCAAGCGATCCCTCTTGCCTCAGCCTCCCAAGTAGCTGGGACAACAGGTGCCCACCACAACACTTGGCTATTTTGCTTTTTTTTTTTTTATTAAATCATAGCTGTGTACCTTAATGCAATCATAGGGTACAATGTGCTGGATTTATACACAATTTGAAATGTTTTCATCAAACTGGTTAACATAGCCTTCACAGTATTTTCTTAGTTATTGTGTTAAGACATTTATATTCTACACCTAGTAAATTTCACATGTACCCTTGTAAAATGCACCATAGGTGTGGTCCCACCAATTACTCTCCCTCTGCCCATCCTCCTCCCTCCCCTCCCTTTCCCCTTCCTCTTGAGCTATAATTGGGTTATAGCTTTCGTAAGAAAGCTATAAATTGGTTTCATAGTAAGACTGAGTGCATTGGATACTTTTTCTGCCATTCTTGAGATACTTTGCTAAGAAGAATACGTTCCAGCTCCATCCACGTAAACATGAAAGAGGTAAAGTCTCCATCTTTCTTTAAGGCTGCATAATATTCCATGGTGTACAAGTACCACAATTTATTGATCCATTCATAAGTTGATGGGCACTTGGTCTTCTTCTATGACTTAGAAATTATGAATTGGGCTGCAATAAACATTCTGGTACATACATCTTTGTCAAAATGTGATGTTTGGTCTTCTGGATATATAACTAGTAAAGGAATTGTAGGATCGGATGGCAGGTCTATTTTTAGATCTCTAAGTGTTCTCCAAACATCTTTCCAAAAGGAACATATTAGTTTGCATTCCCACCAGTAATGTAGAAGTGTTCCCTTTTCTCCACATCCATGCAAACATCTCTGGTTTAGGGATTTTGTGATGTGGGCTAATCTTACTGGAGTTAGATGATATCTCAAAGTAGTTTTGATTTGCATTTCTCTGATGAT
>CAUYRH010060067.1:0-14400 GCA_963574655.1 Perodicticus potto | reverse complement strand
TTTTTATTTACATTAACCAAGTTTGTTTTGCTAAACAATATATTTTGTAGTTTTGCATGTTTTTATACATTGTTCAAATGGAAATATATCAGAAGCTTATTGTTTCTTTTGTTCTTTTCTTTTCTTTTTTTTTTTTTTTTTCAGTCAGGATCTCACTCTGTTGCCCAGGCTGTAGTGCCATCGCATCAGCCTAGCTCAGTAGCTGGGAACACAGGCACCCACTACCATGCCTGGCTAATTTTTCTATTTTTAGTAGAGACAAGGTCTCACTCTTTCTCAGGCTGGCCATGAACTCCTGAGCTCAAGGGATCTTCCAGCCTCAGACTCCCAGAATGCTAGGATTACAGGTGTAATCCTAGTCACCACACCTGACTACAACCTACTATTTTCACTCAATGTTATAGTTTGGCCTTCCACAGGGAAGTCTTAATCCACATGGATTTGATTGTTTTACATAGGGTGGGAGAGAAGGACTCAATTTTATCTTTTTTTCAGATAACCAATTGTTTCAATTCCACTTATTGAAAAGTTCATCTTTTCTTAAACAATCTTTGGTGCTATCTCAGTCATAAATAAAACTTCCATTTTTGCATTGCTGTGCTTCTGGTCCACATTTTCTCCTTTGTTTATCAATGTGTATAGCCTTGGATCTAATTCCAGACCACCTAAAGAAACAGAGCTTTATAATAAATTCCCAATTTATAATATGGGATTCCCTGTGCTTTGTACCCTTCTTTAGGAATGTCTTATTTACTCTTGATCGTTTGCTCCTGCATGTAAATTTAAAATCAGTTTGTCATATATCCTTTTTGGCACATAATTGAATTGAATCTCAAAGCAGCTCATAATGAAATGTAGGATGAAGCCAAAGTTTGAACCTCCACTTTCTAACTCCCAAATCCAGGCCTTCCTCTATTCAGCACTCAATCTTTCAGAAGGTAGCTACTCTACAATATCCCCATCAAAAGAAAAACTTACACAACCACTTCAGATTATATTATGCAACTAACTCATCAGAAGATCCATTGAAATGTAATGTTCTTTTAGAAGTTGCATGGGCCTACGTGAGGCTTTGCTTTTTCAACATTCATCCCTTCTTCCATTGTTCTTCACTAATAGAATGCTTAATTTACTGGGAGAAGAGGACAAAGTTGCCCAGCTAATAAAAACTAAATTTCCCAGCCTCCTTTGAAAGGAGAGAGAGAGATATCCATGTGTTCTGGCCAAGGAGACAGAAGCAAGACTATAGAGGGAGGAAAGAGGGAAAGTCCTTAGAGAGAGAGGGGAAGACTCAGCTTCTATGCCCTTTGGGCCTTTTGTGCCCTTTGTTCTTTCTCCTTTATGCATCCTCGACTGCAAACATAATTGCAAGTGTTGCAGTGGTCAAATACAAATTCCCTTGTATTTCACCACAAGGGAAAAGCCAAGAGGAGCCACAGAGATCTTAGAGACATGACATCTCTTAGCCTCCATACTGTCCTGGCTCCCTCCAGACTTTTTGTTTCATTTAAGAAAAATAAGCCCTTGACTTACCCATGCCATTTTTATGTAGTCTTTCTATTACACACAGCCAAATTTAATCTCCACTGATAAAAAGGAAATCAAATAGCACATTTGCTCTAAACTTCTGTCATCTCTTCCATGGTCCATCATCCTGAACTTTAGGGCTTTAACCCAGTCGGTAAGTCAAAGCTATTTTTCAGAGCACAAAGTAGGCTCCACCTGCAGGTACCGGTCATGTTCATATCCAGATGGGTTAGCCACCTGCTGCAGTGAGAATAGATGCCCCACACAAATGTTCACTGTTATCCCCCTTCAATTTCCCTCGTGCTAGGGTTTGACATTTATGACTCTAATAAGCACATAAACATTTTCCAGTGCTTTGTAAAAGATTCATCGACTCTTGGAAGGAAGGCAGAACAGTAGAAGGCTTTTAGCCCAACTTCCTTTACAATGCATAGCCACAGATCCCCCCCCCCCATTCTACAGACCCCAACTACCTGGAAAGGCCTCATGCTAAAGGTTGTAAGGGGTTCAGAGATTAAGATATAGTCCCTGTTCAGAAACACTTTATAATCTAGAAAAGAGAACAGACTCATTGGATGATTCTACCTTCTGAGGTTGAGTATCAAATACTGGGAGTAAGAGATTGAAGGCCAAGGTAAGTGGGAAAGTTCTCATTTCTTCCAGCTACCATGGACCCAGAATAAAAGAATTGTAGCAACATTTTCCTTATCTCAGATGCCAGAGAGCACCTATTTCTCTAACTTTAGAGATTTCTATGTGCCTTATTTTGCATAATCTGTCAGTCCCAATTTCTTTTGAAGGGGGGAAAAGAGAGAGAGAACATAATCTAATTTTGGTGAAATAGTGGAAAGACCATTTGTTTTGGAATCACAAATACTGGTTCTAATACTCATTAGCTATGTGAGCTTTGCTGTGTTCAACATCTCTGAACACTCTGTTTTCCCTCCACAACCTTAGGCTATAATCATGAAGAATACTTGTAAGAATTCAACGATAAAAATGTATGTGAATCTGACTCCCCCCCAAATTTATTTTATGCTTATCATAACCAAGCACTATTCTAGTCACAATAAGCAATAAAAACACTCTCTGCCTTCATGTATCTATAACATCCTGGGTGTAAAAGATATATGCTATGGTATCAACAGCAAAAGAGCAAGGAAGAAAAATACAATAAGATACGTAGTTATCATTATAATTGAAGATAAGGAATTAGAGGGCAGAAGGTGCTTTTTCTGATTTGTTGCAGGAATCTAAGCCCAGTGGAGAGAAAGCGGAGTCACCTGAACACTGATGATAGAAGGGAAGAGGTTTTATTTCAGCCAGTGGAGCCACAGCAGGGCAGAATCCAAATGGCTGAGCTCCCTGATCAGCTCAGTCCCTGTCCTTTTATCGGACTCACAAGTAGACAGACAAAGGAACCACCATATTCCCTCACATTGGAGCTGTCAGATCATGTGCAGGGTTTACGGAGGCAGAAGCAAGCAGCAAGCACTAGTTTCAAGGACCCAGGAAGCTCAGTTTTACAAATTCCTAAGAGCTGAGTTACCATGGGGAGGACCTTGTAGGAGTGTCCTTGGCTTCCATGGGAGGACTTTATTTTTTTTTAAGTCAGAACATATTCTCCCCAGATATCGTCTCTCAGATAGGCTTGCGAGGGAGAAGTAACCTTTGAACAAAGTCCTAAAGGAACAAAGGGAGTGACCACGCAGATATCTGGAGGAAAACTATGTCAAGTGAAGAGATTTTTTAAAAAGTCAAGATCAGGCAAGCACAGTGACTCCTGTAACCCCAGCAGTTCCGGAGGCCGAGGCAGGAGAATCACTTGAAACCAGCAGTTTGAAACCAGCCTGGACAACACAGCGAGATGTCATCTCCACAAATAAAAAAAAAAAATTTGTTTAAATTAACCATGCATGGTGGCTCACACCTGGAGACCCAGCTACTCAGGAGGCTGAGGCAGGAGGATCACTTGAGTCCAGGTGTTCAAGGCTGCAGAGAACTATGTCAGCCTGGATGACAGAGTGAGATCCTATTTTCAAGGGGAAAAAAAAGTCAAAGCCCTAGAGGCTGGAGAATATATGGCCTGTCAAGTACCGGGCAGGTAACTAGGATATGATATTTCCTTTGCAGTGTGGTATTTTCAGCAGCGCACTCTGCAACAAAGTTGCACCCCCTCTTTGTGGACCATACCACAAGCTCCCTCTTTCTTCTAGATTCCCATACTACCAGCACTCTTTCTCTCTTCTTTTGCTTGTAGCCTAAACATAGATTCTCTCCATAAATGCTTTAAAAGTGCTCTTTGTTTAAGTTAACGTATACTGATAGCTGGACGTGTATCAAGCACTAAATAGATGGAGCATCTTAATTCTGATCCTCCTAAAAATCCTAAAATGTAGTTGTTACTCTTTTCCAAATGTGGACACAGATTCAAAAGATTAATATCATCAAGTTCATAATCAGAAGTTGAGGTGAAGCAAACTTGATCCCAAGACATCTCACATTTATATCCCTCAGATGAACCACTATCCTATGTTCCTCCTTGTTTCCTGAAGAAGTATCCTGCAACCTATTGACGAACAAGTTCATAGTAGTCTTCATCAGAGAAAGAACCAGTTTTCCTAAAGGAACAGTTCCCAATCCCAGCCTTCCTAAATCTCTAGAGCATTCACAGTTATTCATTTATTCAACATTCATTGAGCACCAATTATGTGCAAGAACTATGCCAGTTTCCAGGATGGAGCAAATTGGTAGGAAAAGTCCCTGTCCCACTGAGTCAAAGGAATATCAAAACCCTGTAAATAGAATTAGTTTGCTACACTTTAAGAGGAGGGGGTGCCCTATAAATAGAATAAAAATGTAATTATAAGTAAACTACTGCCTTTGTAAAGAAGAGACAGAGTCTAAAGTAGTCTTCGTCTTTCATAATCAGGTCCCATTGACTATACCCAAGAGAGCCTTTCTGTACTAGATTTTCAAGTATCCCATTATAGGAATTAAAAGGCATTAGGTTCAAGTGTGTCCTTTATTGTTTGAGTTTCCACCTGTGTGTATTTTCCTAGTTGGCATTTGAAAGGTTGCAACTAAATTTCATAACCCATAAAAAACATATAATGCGGCTAACTTACAGTAAACTTACTGTTTCTATTCCTACCTTCTCCCACACTGGAGTTTCCCTTTTCCTCCTCTTCCTGTGATACACACTGAGTTCTGTGCGCCCGTGTGGGTGGAGGACGGGCAAGCACCAGGGTGATATTGATATCAGTCTTACTCTCTATAGAAGATTGAGTCCTGTCTTTGAACTGCACACTGCTGACTGGCAAACCCAAGAAGCACCCAGAAGATCACACTGTGGTAGGAGAATTTTATGAAGTTTAAGTGACCCCTAATGACTTTAGGGGAGCAAATCCTAGTTAATACAATCAGCAGCATAAAATAGAATTTTGGGCGATGATAGAAATGTTCTATGTCCTTGTCGTACAATGCAACAGCCACTAGCAAAGGGGAAGCGGCATTTGGAATGTGGCTAATGTAACTGAGAAGCTAAATTTTAATCTTTATTTAATTTTAACTACTTTACTTTTTTTTTTTTTTTTGAGACAGAGTCTTACTATGTCACCCTCAATAGAGTGCTGTAGCATCACAGCTCACAGCAACCTCCAACTCTTGGGCTTAAGTGATTCTCTTGCCTCTGCCTCCTGAGTAGCTGGGACTACAGGCACCTGCCACAACGCCCGGCTATTTTCTTGTTGTAGTTATCATAGTTGTTTGGCAGGTCCAGGCTGGGTTTGAAGCCGCCAGCCCTGGTGTGTGTGGCCAGCACCCTAGAGCTGAGCTATAGGGGCCGAGTCAACTAATTTAAATTTTAAAACCATGTTGATCCACACAGACACGTAAGAGAAAGAGTTCTCATTATTTTTAAATATTCTTAATGGCATTAAGACTGCTAAAATTCTTTTTTGTTCTTTTTTTATTTTATTTTTAATTGAAAAATAATCACATATATTTATGGGGTATGATGTGACATTTTGATATGTAAGTTTAACTTCTGGAGCAAAGCCATCACCTCATATACTTTTATGTTTTTCATTTTTTGGAGAAGGAACAGTTACAAACAGTAACTGTTTGTGACCAGTTAATTGTAAACATCACTGCACCCAGACAAGCCTTCATATGTTCTTCATTTTTAAGGTGAAACAGTTTATTTAAATCTATTCTTTTGGTGATTTTGAAATGTACCAAGCTAAAAATTCTTGAGCTTTTTTCATGAAACAATAATTTCCTTATTTTTATCTTAGAGCTTCTAGTGCCAACAAAAGGTGACCGTGATTAGTTTATTGTAAAACTGCATTTTCTTATTAATTGCCAATTGCAGATTTTAGAGACAGAGTCTCACTTTGTCGCCTTCGGTAGAGTGCCGTGGCGTCACAGCTCACAGCAACCTCCAGCTCTTGGGCTTAGATTTTCTTGCCTCAGTCTCCCGAGTAGCTGGGACTACAGGCGCCCGCCACAATGCCTGGCTATTTTTTGTTGCAGTTTGGCCAGGGCTGGGTTCAAACCCGCCACTCTCTGTATATGGGGCCGGCACCCTAGTCACTAAGCCACAGGCCCTGCCTGCAATTGCAGATTTTATAGCTCAGTTCTTTAAGGCCACAGAGCTAAATGCCCTACCTTAACGTGTTTATATTAACTAGTACAAGATTCGGGAGAAGATATAGATCTTAATAGTCAAGATTAGGCTTCACCTAAGAGACCAGAAAAAAGCATTTCAGTTCAACAGATAAAGGAATAAACAAGTCCATCAGTAAAGAGCAGAACATCATTCATCTTTAAAAAGGAAGGAGATTTGGAAACGTGCTACCACTTGGGTGAAACTTGAAGACATTGTGCTGAGGGGCTAAGCCAGTCACACAAGGACAAATACTACATGATTCCATTTACATGAGGCACCTGAGTGATCAAAGCCATAGAGTCATAAAGTGTAATCGTGGTTGTCAGGGACTGGGAGCAGGACAAATGGGGAGTCATGTTTAATGGGCACAGAGTTTCAGTTGGGGAAGAAACTCTGGAAATGGTCCTGGAGACAGATGGTGGGGAGAGGGACACACCAAGGTTAATGTGCTTAAAGCCACAGAACTGCACACTTAAAAATGGTTAAAATGGCAAATTTCATGTTTTGTGTATTTCACCACAATAAATTTTTTTTTTTTTTTTGAGACAGAGTCTCACTTTGTCGCCCTGGGTAGACTACCGTGACGTCATACCTCACAAGCAACCTCAAACTCTTAGGCTCAAGTGATCCTTTTGCCTCTGCCTCCTGAGCAGCTGGGACTAAAGGCACGTACCACAAAGCCCAGGTCTTTCTAGAAACCAGGTCTCACTCTTGCTCAGGCTAATGTCGAACTCCTCAGCTCAAGGAATCCACCTGCCTCAGCCTCCCAGAATGCTAGGATTATAGGCATGAGCCACCTCACCTGGCAATAAAAAGTTTTTAGATAATTTTTTTAAAAATGAAAAGCATTTCATAAGATAAACTCTTAGACAGCAAATCAGATGTGATACTGTGGTCAGCCTTCAGTCTGACCAAAGCTCATGGAGAAAAAGTATAACTTAAACAATCTGAAATTCCTAATAATTCAGACATTCTGCTCGAAATCATATGATCGGGAAAATTTCACTTTTGTCTTGAAAAAATCCTCACCAGTGGGACTGGCCTACACAGATAGTGAATTGCCTAAACATGTGACATTGAAGGCAACTGGGTCACAGAGAGACTCCTGTCTAACGTAAAAACTGCCACTAAGGAACAGAGTGTGCGGTTTACTAACTGACCAGAGGAGAAGGGATCTGTCACCCCAGGGGCCTGTTTGATTTTCTAAGTGAGGGCCCAGTCAGTGGGACTCACAGCTGCAACTCCTAAGACCCAGGACATGCCTTAAATAGTAGACATTCATCTTACCTTCTATCTTCTGTACTATAGTTATGTTTTACCATTCATATAAATGTGTGGGTGATTATATATTGATTTCATAGTAGTATTGAGTACATTGGATAAGTAGAAGAGAAGAGGAGAGAGAGGGAAGGGGAGGGGCGAGGCAGGAGGAGGGAGGGTGTTTGGGGGGACCTCACCTAATGTGCATGATGCAATGGTACATTTCAAAACTATTAAGAAAAGAGTATAATGATGATGGATGTGTTTATCAGTTCAATGTAAGCATTTCACATTGTATATCAAATCAGAACACTGAACCCCATGAAGCATCAATGTACACAGTTATGATTTAATAAAAACAAAAATATATATAAATAAAAATAAATTGTAGACATTCGATGCATGTGTTGATTGAATAAGTGAAAATAATAAATGACCGAAATGAGTTAATAAATGTACAACGGTGGAATTCCAGTTTGAGTGTAAACTGGATCTCCCCATGTTTGAACTGGTCTGGAAAACATATGGGATGTTACAGATGAATTCTGTTTATGTGTGGGACTGAGAAATATAATTCTGGTAAGAGAAGTATCGGCATATAAGCTTAATTAAGTAACAATGTTTCAGTCACCTGGGAATGGAAAAATGATCTTTAGTACCTCAAGGTTTGTGTTACTGAAAGCTGTCCTCCATCCCAAACCCCAAAAGCTTATTGTGAAGTCCTAAAGGGGAAAAAAGCCATATGGAAAAGGGAGATTCACTCAGAAATCTATAAAATGTTAGAGGCCCTCATTGGTACTGCATCAGGACCAAAGATTGAGGGTGGGAAGACATTTAAAATGTAACAGGAGGGCTAGTGGCTTTCGCTGGTGCCGATGAGTTTGGCATTGATGACAAGCACAGCTCTGGAGATAAAACTTTGAGAATGGCTAAAATTGGACTTGACACAGACTCTAGTGCCATCACAGCGGACACAGTGAAAATGTTATTTGTAAGACACTCAAATATAGTTTCATGGATTTCTTGGTTTCCCATAGTTGAAATCCAAAAGGATACTCACAAATATGAAATGCATTCTAAAGAGTTTCAGAAGTATTTTAAGGAAATTTTGTGGAATCCTGGAGGTGGATGGAGGCAAAAGCTGAATGAGCATCATCTGCCTTCATCATCATGCTCCTAGGTTGATGTTAGCCCGACGTGACATACTGACCCTTGAACACTGTAGTCCCATTCTTAATGCCACACAGAAAAAAATAAGGAGACCACATTTCCCAGTTTCCTTTGCAACTAAATATTTCCATGTAAGTCAGTTCTAGCCAAAGAATATGAGCAGAAGTAAAATGCACTCCCTAGGGACAGCGGGCAATGTCTGGAGTCATTTTTGATGGTCACAACTAAGGGGCAGGGGGTGACATTACTGGCACCTATCGCGTAGAGGCTGGGGATTCTGCTGAACTTCCTACAATACACAGGACAGCTCCCTACAGCAAAGAATTACTGACCAAACTGTCAATAGTGTCGGTGTTCAGAAACCCTGACATAAAGGGAAGAGACACATCTCCCAAACCCCTATTTTCCCTATGTCAGGTTGGAACTGGGACATAGTTGTGATCCGTGTTGGAGCACGGACATAGAAGCAACACCCTGGAGATGAAAGGGCAGAATAGAAGCCTGGTGCCTTATAACTTCATGGTGCAGAGCCACAACACCATCTCAGACTTTAAGTGAGAGTGACATAAACTTCTATCTTATTTTGTCTTCTGTTATTACGAGTCTCTTTCATGCACCTGAAACCACATCCTAAGCAATACAGAAGCTAACCTTGACTACAAGTCCTTTTGGGTAAACCGCCAGAAAAGAAAGAATAAAAACAAGTGGTGGCAGAGATCTTGTCCTCCTCATTTAGTATCCATTTCCCCATACATCTAGTGGGAGAATTTCCTTCGGGGAATCCTCCCTACCCTGGTCCCTGCCCTATTCATGGGATGGGAATGGGGCCTATCTCACCTCTACAGTGGACCCTGATTGACTTAAGTAAAATGTCCCGTCTCTACCTCCCTGGCCATGGTGACTGACTCAGAGAAAGGGAGACTTCAGCTGTTCCGCTATGCTTGTCAGATGAGGACAGGAGACTTGGAAAAGCTGTGGTCATCCTCTCTCCTTAGAAACCAGCCCAGTGATGAAACTGGCACGCAAAGTAAGAAAGAGTTAAAAGATGATGAGAAATCCGTCATTTGATGCCCCGGATCAAACTGCATCTCTGATAAACCCTGGATGGTTCTTTCAAATCCATGAGCCAATAATGTTTTACTTACACAAATTCGTGTTATGAATCTAGTCACTTGTACCTGAAAGATTCCAAACAGAGAGAGTGCTATGGGAGAAAATCATCTGACAAGCTCTGTAGTTCAGCAGCTAGGGCGCTGGCCACATGCACCAGGCTGGCAGGTTGGAACCCTGCCCAGGTCTGCCAAACAACACTGACAACTACAACCAAAAATAATAATAATAATAATAAATATCTGAGCGTTGTGGAGGGCACCTGTAGTCCCAGCTACTCGGGAGGCTGAGGCAGAGAATCGCTTTAGCCCAAGAGTTTAAGGTTGCTGTGAACTCTGACACCACAGCAGTCTACTGAGGGTGACAATAATGAGACTCTGGAAAGAAAGAAAGAAAGAAAGAAAGAAAGAAAGAAAGAAAGAAAGAAAGAAAGAAAGAAAGAAAGAAAGAAAGAAAGAAAGAAAGAAAGAAAGAAAGAAAGAAAGAAGGAAAGAGAGAGAGAGAAGGAGGAAGGGAAGGGAAGAGAAGAGAAAGAAAGAAAAATAGAAAGATAGAAAGAATCATCTGACAGGAGGAAGTTCACCTTTAGGACTTCTTCATTTCACCCAAAGATTGGGACGTCATCTGCAAAGTTTCCTGGAGCAGGAAAACAATGACGACAGAGGTTCTGCCCTTGCCCGTTGTGTCTGTCCTAGAGGAAGTGGGTGTGCAGTGACTCAAAGCTTTACTGTTCTTTAGAATGAGATAAACATCCCTTAGACTTCCGAGGAAGCACTGCTTACCACCTTCTCACATGACATGCCAACTTTTCTTCACCATACTTAACTTACCCAGGTGTTCAAAATAGTCACACTGGACTGGGATTCCATTTTCCTTCACGTTGTTCTGTATAACTCCTTGTTAGCAAAGGCTAGAGATATTTAGCAGCTATCCTGATTGTATTCAATTGCTTAGGATTTTTCCTAGGAATCCATGATAAACTATCAGCCCTAGATAAACAGAAGTTTGTATTAGGGTTTCTCATACGGTTTCTTATTCCTGGTCCTATCTTTCCCAGCCATTGCCTAGGAACCTAGTACACACTCAAGCAGCTACCAGGTTCAAGGGAACTCTGAGACAAAGCGTGCTTTCAAGCCTCGAAGCAGTACTACTCTAATGGAACATGAAAAGGAGCATATTTGAAAGGCAGATGATATTGGTGGTATTGGCAGTGTTTTCAGGTAAAGACTTCATCGCTCAAAACACGCTATGAATATGCTTGGCTCAGTGATAAGGGTTTAGTGGCCTTGTTGTCCTGTTTATCACAGGTAGTATTGAGTCTCTGTGATTGAAGCTTAAGGGCTCAGGTACTAAGAAAGGCCCCTGAGAAATCCAGGTAGTATGATCCTCCATACAAAATAAAAAGTTAGTCTACTACCATCTCAAAATCTCAATCATTTGCATTAGTAAGAAAAAAAGATATGATCAACAATGTTATCAAAATAATACATTAAGTTAAATAATATAGCTGTGCACAATGGCTCACATCTGTAATCCTAGCACTCTGGGAGGCTGAGGCAGGTGGATCGCTTGCGCTCAGGAGTTTGAGACCAGCCTGAGTAAGAAGGAGACCCTATCTATACTAAAAATAGAAAAAACAGTCAGGTGTTGTGATGGTCAACTGCAGTCCCAGCTATTGGGGAGGCTGAAGCAAGAGGATTGCTTAAGCCTAAGAGTTTGAGGTTGCTGTGAGCTGTGATGCCATGGTACTCCATTCAGGGTGACAGAATGAGACACTGTCTCAAAGAAAAAGAAAAAAAAAAAGTTAAAGGCATATGACCAACCTGCAAACTAACACCACTGTATAGACTGTGCACAATAGCCATGGGTTTTACATCTTGTTTTCTAAAGGACTGTGGACTGCAGTTTTAATTGTCCTAATTCTTGAACTTAGAATAAAACTGCAAGCTGGGTAATTCTTAGACCCTTTTCAAGTCTTTTATAACCCTTCATTGGAGATCTTGAAAATCACTTGCAAAAACCAAAATTAATTTTCTTCCTAATCCCCTAGAAACCAATGCAGTGAGTATCCATAATGCCATGATGATTAAAAGCTCTGAAATGAGTCATGATATAATTAGGGATGCTTTTGTCCAAGCCAAGTCCATGAACTACACTAAAGTGTCCCAGACAAATTTGGCAGCTTATGCGAAGATAGAGTAGGCAAGAACAAGGAATGCTATGGGAACTGCAGGAAAACCAGTATGGCTAAAATACATGTAACGAAACACAGAAACTCTTTCAGCAGCATGTATAATAATGTGTGATAGCGTATGCCTAGTAGCTTGGCACTCTGGGAGGTCGAGACCAGGGGATCACTTCAGGTCAAGAGTTAGAGACTTGCCTGTGCAGGAGTAAGACCCTCTCTATATAAAAAATAAAAAAAATTAGGCTCACACCTGTAATTCCAGCACTGTGGAAGGCCAAGGCAGGTGGATCACTTGAGCTCACGAGTTTAAAACCAGTCCGAGCAAGAGCCAGACCCCATCTCTAAAAAAAAGTAGCAGGACATTGTGGCAGACGCCTGTAGTCCCAGCCACCTGGGAGACTGAGGCAAGGGAATCACTTGAGGCCAAGAGTTTGAGGTTGCTGTGAGCTATGACACCATGGCACTCTTTCAGGAGCAAGAAAGTAAGACTCTGTCTCAAATTTAAAAAAAAAAGAAAAGAAAGAAAGAAAGAAAAGAAAAATTAGCCAGGCACTGTGGTGCATGCCTATAGTCCCAGCTACTCAGGAGGCTGAGGCAGGAGGATAGCTCGAGCCTAGGACTTTAAGGTTGCAGTGAGGTATAATGACACCACTGCACTCTAGCCAGAGCAATGGAACAAGACCCTGTCTCAAAATAAAATAAAATACTGATTCATCTAAGGGTATTATGCTGTTTTTTTAAACTATCCTAATAAGCTTCTTGGGATGAGAGGTGAATCCTCAAGGACCATAGTCAAGCTAAAAGTGTTGGTCACTAAACAAGAACAGAATCGGAAACAGAAGAACAGATTGCTCTGTTGAAGCCTTTGACAGTGTTGGGGAAAGCTCTGTATGATAAAGAGATGAATGTGAAGAACTTGGGGTTGGGGAGGGGGTTGATCCAGGAAAGTTGAATACTTTGAAAGAAAGATAAAGACAGAAAAAAACCAGGACTGCCACAGCGGAGTAGGAACTTTGGAGAAAAATATGTCAAATAGTTGTTACTGTACCATGTGTAATGGAATACCTCCTTTATCTTCCCTGTGAATTCCACATTTCTCTCTAAGACTTTTATAAAACTAGATTTGGGAAAAACAATATGAAGATATACTACAGTTCTAGGTCCTTGAAAAGTAAAAACAAAGTTTACTTTTGTAGAGGGAACAGCCAGCATCTGAGCTCCACATACAGCGTAGAGGAAAGCAAGAAGGGATGAACCTGCACAACTGAGCAGACAATTTCATGAGGGGCCATGTGAGCAATCTTAAAAATTGTACACTTCATCTCAGGGCAAACAGGGAACAGTAAAAAGATTTAAAGGGAGGAATGACATCATCAAGTTTATAATTCTAAATGATTATTCTGGCAGAAGTTCAGAGAATGGGTTGGAAGAAGCAATGTTAGAGGCAGAAGGAAAGTTGCAAAGCTTTGCAGCAATACAGGCAAGAGATGTAAATGACCTGAACTGGTCAGTTACACTAATGGGTCTTGATGATTGATTGGATGTGGAAAACAGGGTGACCAATGTCTCTGGTATGCTCAAAACTGAGAAGGTTCCAGGATGTAGAAGTTCCACTTTTAAAATGGAGACAGGATAGCTCTGGCCAAACTATTCCAGTTTGCGTGGGTCTAAGGCAGGAGTCCTCAAACTAGGGCCAGCGGGCCACATGCGGCCAGCGGAGGACGTTTATCAGGCCTGCCGGGTGTTTTTGCCTCTGCTACCTGTCCTGTTTAGCAGCGGACTCATCCTGGGCCGCAAAATCTGTTAGCGGAAAAACCATTGGTTGCATTCCCAAACAACACATGTGTGGATTCACTGGAAAAGTTGCAAAAGGAGTTCCAATTTAGATTTAAAGAGCTTCATCTCCATGAACAGGACATACAGCTTTTCTATAACCCATTTTCTATTGACATTGAACATGTGGAGGTCAATCCCTGAAGTAGCCGCCTTGGCCAGCATCTCCTGCAGGTGGGAGCCAGGCGCTTCAGGGTGCAGCAGGGGCGGCCAAGTCCTCCTGCAGCTCTGGCTTACCAGCTTCTCCATGGGGCTGGCCTGTGGCGCCTGGATGCTCTAAGAACATTTCCACTGTTGTTTGGAGGACACACACAGTGGGATTCAGAATTCCTGGAGAATTTCCTTTCTGAGAAGCTGGAAGTATTTCTTTAAATTCCATCTCTTAGTTTTTCAAAGAAACATCAAGAAACCATAAACAACATTAGTAATGAACAGTTTGACTGCCACTTGCTTGATGAAGGTTTTACTGCCAAGGATATTCTGGACTAAAAAATCAATGAAGTTTTCTCTTCTGATGATAAGGATGCCTTCTATGTAGCAGACCTCAGAGATGTTCTGAAGAAACACCAAAGATGGCTAAAAGCTCTTCCTCGTGTCACTCCCTTTTATGCAGTCAAATGTAATGACAGTAGAGCCATTA
>CAUYRH010060065.1:0-40239 GCA_963574655.1 Perodicticus potto | reverse complement strand
AGGCGCCCGCCACAACGCCCGGCCATTTTTTGGTTGCAGCCGTCATTGTTGTTTGGCGGGTCCAGGCTGGATTCGAACCCGCCAGCTCAGGTGTACGTGGCTGGCGCCTTAGCCCGTTGAGCCACAGGCGCCGAGCCAGTTTACATTTTTATAATCTTAAACATACGTAAAAATAATATCAGCTTATTTGAGCCATAAGCCAAAATGAGAGGTGTAGAAAATTCAGATTAATTAGTTTCTTCACAAAAACAAAATACAGATATCTTATAAAATGTAAACTTAACGCACAACAGATAAAAGACAGCTATTATTTGTATTTTGTAAGTAAAAATTATTAAACTAGTCTGATTTGTCTAAAAATTCACCTTAATTATATGAACCTAAAGCTTCTTAAAAATGTTGTGAGCTAGCAGTTTCTGTAAGAAAGATTTTTATTTGGGCGGCTCCTGTGGCTCAGCGAGTAGGGCACCGGCCCCATATACCGAGGGTGGCGGGTTCAAACCCGGCCCCAGCCAAACTGCAACAAAAAAATAGCCAGGTGTTGTGGCAGGTGCTTGTAGTCCCAACTACTTGGGAGGCTGAGGCAAGAGAATCACCTAAGCCCAGGAGTTGGAGGTTGCTGTGAGCTATGTGATGCCACGGCACTCTACCGAGGGCGATAAAGTGAGACTCTGTCTCTACAAAAAAAAAAAAGAAAGATTTTTATTCTATTTTTTATTTTTTGGAGAGAAGGTCTTGCTCTGTTTCCCAGGCTGCAATGGCATGATCATAGCTCGCAGCAGCCTCCAACCCCAGGGCTCCAGTGATCTCCCTACCTCAGCTTCCTGTATAGCTGGGACTAGGCATGAACCACTTCTGGCTAATTTTTCTTTTTTTTTTTTTTTGGTAAAGACAGGGACTTACCGTATTACCCAGACTGGTCTCAAACTCCTAGACTCAAAAGATCTTCCGGCCTTGGCCTTCCAGAGTGCTGGGATTACAGGCATGAGCCACTTTGCCAGACTGCTGAGTTAGATTTTTAAAAGCTGGTTAATGTTTAACAGGCCAATAATCTTTGGAGTTACCTGTTGCATCAGACAAAAATTATTTACATCTCTCCTAGACAAAAGCTATAGGTTAACATGTGATTTCATTTAGTCTAGGATCTTTAGTAAGTCCCATGAGATGTACTGGGTGCATTCCTGTAGTCTAGAAAATGCTTGGGTGGCCTTTGCCCCTGTGTAATCTTGAAAGGAGGTGCTTTCCACCTTTTGGATTTATTTTCAAGTTTCAGATAATTTTTGGATATTGATGAACACATTGTGGGAAGAATTGGCTGCTGTCCTCTATCAGGGTCCTAACAGGGACTGTTTGATTTTGGATGGAGAAAGGGAGAAGGTTTGGAGCCAGTTCAGGGTTCTGTTGAGATGGTTGGCTTGGATGGGGCTGAGGAACCTGTGAGTGGGCCCTGGGTGCTGGGTGTTATTGGGGAGACTGAAACTGGGGAGAACTTTGGAGTTACCTGTTGCGTCAGACAAAAATTATTTACATCTCTCCTAGACAAAAGCTATAGGTTAACATGTGGGGAGATGGGGATGGCTGAAGACAAGAACGTCTCCTTTTGGAGGGTGGTGCCGAGTTGTCCCCAGTGGGAACAGCCATCCAGCTCACCACTTCCTTCCAGACGGCCAGGTTCAGCTTCCTGGGCAGTGAGGAGGAACCAGAGATGATCTTCAACTGGGTGGATGTGGAGCAGAAGGGACGTCTCTCTCTTGAAGAATTCAGCTCTGGACTCAGTATGTCTGTCCTGGGGGGGCCTCCGGGGACTTCCTGCACAACCAGGCACTCTTGTGGTGTGTCCTGCACAGGCCAGGCTGGGTTGTCAGGAAAGGCGACTTCTGCCAAGGGACCTTCACAGCATGCCCGAGAGCAGTTCAGGGCACTTCCCTGAGCGTCCCCTCCTCCAGAGAGGCCTCCAGGCTTGCTTTCTGACCCAACCTTGTCTTCTCCCAACAGAAGTCTTCTCTTAAGTGAGAGGCTGAACAGCTCCCACTCTCAAAATCACAGGTCTTGTTTCCACCTGAGGAAGGTCATAGTCTGGCTTTGGTTGAGGGATTCTAGGCCCCAGAGAGCAGCAGAGGGTGATATTCCCAGGCACTGAGTGCCCACTGAGCAGGGACATTCCAGCGCCTGCCTCTCAATATGGGCCGACAGGTTTTAGAGAGCCCGAGCCGGTGGGTCACAATACTCCCACTGATACTTTCAATGAAGGAAGAACCTCTGGCCCTGGGAAAGGAAATTGCAGTGTCCTTGCAGAGCTCTGCAAGACGCAGCTCAGATTTCAATGTCAACAAAGCCATCCAGAGTTCTCAGGCCAGCTCAAAAGTTTGGAGGATAGCAAAGAGGGAAGCCAGGAATCTGTATTACAGGTAGGCTGTTTGCTACAATTCTGGTGATTGGGAAGCTGAGGGTGGGCAGGAGGAATCAGGAATGACAGATGAGGCACAGAGGGAGCATTGTTGTCCACGCAGCCCTAGAGGGCCATCTTCACACCTGACTCCAATAATGCCCCCCACGCCAAGGACTTCCCAGTGCCTATGGTGCAAACTCTAACCCCCTTCCTAGGGCCTGCAGAGCTTGCACCACCCAGACCCTGCCAACCCCCTAGGCTCACTCAGTGCCACCCACCCCTTCCGTCTTGCCAACCTGCCTCCTACCTCGGGGCCTTTGTATGTGTCATGCTCTCCAGCTGGTTAGTAAGCACTCTCTGGAAATCCATATGGCGCGTTCCTTCTTGTTATTCACATCTCATTGTCACCTCCTTGGGACACTCCTAACCACTCCATCTAAAGTGGATCCTCTCAGTCTCTCAATGGAAATTATGGAAATTATTGTTTATTCCTTTAGTTCACTTAGCAAATTTGCTTGAAAGAAAGAAGAAGGAAGGAAGGGAGGGAGGAAGGAAGGGGAAAGGAAGGAACAAAGAAAGAGAAAGGGAAAGAAAGAAGATCCTTTTCAACTCTTGCTAGAATCTTTGCTCCACAAGGACAGGGATTTGGGCTAATTTTGTCACCAACACATAATAGATGCTCAATAAATATCCCCCAAGTGCACGGAGAGTCTGTTGACCACCAATGCAATTGCTGTGTGACTTCCAGCAAGCATTTTGGCATCTCTGGGCCTCAGAGGCGCCTCTGTGAAATGGGCACCGTGTCTACCTTGAGGAGCCGCCTGAGGCAGATAACGAGGAATGAATGAAGGTGGCCCAGTATAACTGTGACTGGCACAGGCCTGACTACTTCCCCACGGGTGGAAGCAGGACTGGGTGGGCAGCCGGGGGCTTGTGCCCACCCCACTCTGTTCTCTTCTGTCTCATAGAAAACATCTTTGGCTCCAGCCCGAGTTCCCAGAGGCTCCGCAGAAGGAGGCCATTGCCCTCTAAGCGGGTATCTGCTATCGCCAGCTTTCCGGCACTGGAGGAGGTTGACTCTGAGGAGAAGGAGGCGTTCCTTGCCTTCATGGAGCAACTGGGGACCAGCCCCCTACTTCCTGAGTAAGGCCTCTGTGGTGTGTTGTGGAGACAACAGCCAGACACAGATCCTGGTTTGACCACTGGCAAGTGCCTGACCTCTGACCTCTGTTTCCCTGGCTGCAGAATGAGCAAAAAAGCTGTTGTGGGATTAAAACCTGCTTACAGGCTCGGTGCCTTTAGCTCAGAGGCTAGGGCGCCAGCCACATCCACCAGGGCTGGCAGGTTCGAACCCAGCCCGGATTTGCCAAACAACAATGACAACTACAACCAAAAAACAGCCGGGCGTTGTGGCGGGCGCCTGTAGTCCCAGCTACGTGGGAGGCTGAGATAAGAGAATCGCCTAAGCCCAAGAGTTGGAGGTTGCTATGGGCGACATAGTGAGAGTCTGTCTCAAAAAACAAACAAACAAACAAAAAACCCTGCTTACAGAGTCCTTCCCATCCCTGCACCCTTTCTGCCTCCTCCTGCCCTGTAAGGTGGCTCTCCTAAAGGATTACCAAGTTACCTAGCAGCCCCCCAAGGGTACTCAAATTCTTAATACCATGAGGGTCCCTGAAGGTGCCATTCTTAACTCAAAAAGAGGTTCTCACAATGGGGTGATTTTGGGATGGTCATGCCCTGAGTTGAACAGGTTTGGAGACAGGAGGGCATTTCCTCCGATCCGTCTCAGGCTCTGGGATTACGGGGTTCCCTCATGCTCAGAGAAAGGGAACTTGGCCTGAAAACTTTCCCCTCCCCATCCTGCAGTTCCTCTGGGGTCTGCTAGAGCCAGCAAGGGAGTCACCGTGCCTGTCTGCCCAGCTTTGCTCACCTCGCCCAGCAGTTTTCTGGGAGGGCAAGATCCCTCACGTTTGGCTCAGGCAGGCAGGGTGGGACTTAGGGTGTGGCCTGATAGGGCGAGGAGTGGGGAGCCATTTACAAACTTGGCTGTTTGGCCTGGGCTCAGCCCTTTGGCATCTGTCTTCACGACTTAATTAAGTCCACGTGAAAGCAGCATTCACTGAGTGCCAACCGTGTGCCAGGCCCCAAGCTGGTGCTTTGGTAGGGCATGTCTTTCATTCCTCAATGACCTTGCCAGGTAGGTATCAGCCTCTCCATTTCACAAATGAGCCCAGAGAGGGCATGGAACTTGCCGAAGATCACACAGCATCAGAGTGGGAGAAGAGGGAAGGCAGATGGAAGCCCTGAGCCGTTAGGCTCCCACCCCACTATTAATCACTGAATCATAAAGAGATGGAGTGGTGTGAGGGTTCAAGAAGGGAGAGGGCACTTTGGGGAACAGTTCCTAGATGAGGCAGCATTTGATTTGCACCTTGTAGGGTATTGATAGATTTTGTGGCCCAGGTGCCAAAGTCTCTTGGAGTGTTGCCATTGAAACCGCAGTGGGCTCCCCCTGCTTCTTGATCCCACCTTGTATCCCATCTCTGGCTCCCCTCCTCTCCCCAGGCAGACGGAGATCTGGCAGCTATGGGGCAAGCTACGGCAGGAGGAGCCCCAGCTGGCGGGCAACCTGGCAGACTTTTTAGCCAAGATGACCAGCCACCTGCAGGAGGCACGGGCTGACAAGGAGGCTCTGGAGCAGACCCTGAGGAAGTGAGTGGGGCCTTGCCCCCGGTGTTTGGCCCGTAGCAAGTGCTGTCGGGCCTGGGAGAATGATGGGGCTGAGCTGAGCTGAAGGAAGAGGTGGCTCAGGGGACCTGTTGGGGAGGATAGAGTTGATCTGTTAGCAGGAGTGGGAATGGCAGGTGTGTTTTGGTGCGAGGCCATTGTGTGCCTGACTCCAGGGGTGGCATGCACATAGGTTGCTAGATTGCAATGCATGTGGTGACCCTTGTGTGGGCGAGGGTACAGCCCTGACAAGGGATCTAAGTTATGGGGGCAGCGAGATGATGGCAGAGGAAGTGGGGACAAAGTGATGAGGTGACTGGGACTGTGTGATAGTGCCAAGGTAACTGGCAATGGTTATAGGAGTCAGCATGGTGAGATAAGGGGACCAATGTCAAGGTCGTGTGAGTCAAGAAATTGTTATTGGAATGGCAGGGGTCAGTCACTGCTGGAGGCATGAGATGAGCAGTAGGACATACTCCAAACCCAAGCCCAGATCACCCCTGCCAGCAGCAGAGTCCCAGAGGTACTAATGCGCTGCCTGGCCCTGGCTTCTACCCCTTCCAGGCGGGACTCTGACCACCAGCATGAAGTCCAGCAGCTCTACGAGGAGATGGAGCAGCAGATCCACTGGGAGAAGCAGCAGCTGCAGGCGGAGGTGGGCCCTGCTGGCAGCTCCCCCCAGGACCACTCTTCTTGCTGGAACATCCTGGCCCCTGCACCCCAGGCCTGGGTGGAGGTGGAATGTGGGAAGAGCTGGCCTAGTCTGGCTGGAGTCTGCAGGGCAGGGGCTGAGCCTGTCTACTCCACAGAGTGACTCTCGGGGCCTGGCCCTCAGCTTCCAGATGCAGGAGGCCCTGGAGGCCAAGGAGCGCGAGGTGCAGCAGCTGGCTGAGGGCCAGAGGGAGGTGAGTGCTGGGGCCTCCCAGGAGCCCATTCTGAAGGCTGCAGGACTCTGACACCCCTCTCCTAGGGCCTGCTGTCAGGCTCTCCGACTGCGGCCGGATATGTCCGCCTGAAGCTTCCATCTAACCCTGAGGATTCATTGGGCTGGTCGGGCTCCCATAAGAGAGCAGCCCTCTGGGAAAGAGGTGTTTTGAGCCCTTTTCTGAGATTTGGCCAGGTAGTACTATGGAAGCACTGAGCTGTGAGTCAGAAGGTCCATGGACAAGTTCCTCTTGTTTTGTTTAAGAGCTGTGCAAAACCTACAGAAATAACTTGTTTTGACCTCAGTTTCTCCATCTGTAAAGTGGGGATAGCCACATCCTCTGCATCTCCAGGATTAGTTGTGTCATATGAGCTAATGGGAAAGCATTTTGAGATTGGACAAACACAAGGTATCAACGTTGCAGAGGCTTGGTGGCTGGGAATTTGGTGTTCAACTCTTATCTCCATTGTCAGCTGAGTGACCTTGGGCAGATTTTTAATATTTTTGAGCCTTGGCTTCCTCATCAGAGAAATGGAGATCAGAACTCTCCATTAGAAGGCTGCAGGCCAGGTGGTGGTGGCTCATGCCTGTAATCCTAGCCCTAGCACTCTGGGAGGCCGAGGCAGGTAGATTACTTGAGACCAGCCTGAGTGACACTAAAAATAGAAAAACTATCCGGGTGTTGTGGCAGGCGCCTGTAGTCCTAGTTACTCAAGAGGCTGAGACAAGAGGATTGCTCAAGCCCAAGACTTTGAAGTTGCTATGAGTCATGACGCCGTGTATGAAGCACCTACTATATGTGCTGGGCACTGTCTTGGGCTCTTGCCTACCCAGGGCGACAGAGTGAGACTCTGTCTCAAAAACAAATAGAAGGCTGCTGTGAAAATTAGGGGTTCTATATTCAAGGGCCTAAGACAGTGCCCAGCACATATAGTAGATGCTTTATACATGGGTCGTTATGAAAGTTTTGAGATAAACTAAAATCAAGAAACATAAAATCTGCACAGACAGAAAAAAATGAAGCCCTCTCAGCACACCGATAAGCAAGTTGAAACCTGCACAGGTAAATCAGAAAGGACACTGTCAACTGTTTCTTAGAAGCAAAATAATGGACCATAACACAGTCTGTCTCAAAACTTTCATTAGTGACCTATGCACAACACAGGTGTCCTTATCTGAATCTGACCTAGCTTCCCACAGATTACCCGCTGCCCTGACTTGGTAGGTCTCGTGACCTGTAGTCACTTTTGGTTGGAACTGTGGCTAAGTTTTTGGGCCAGAGACCCTGCCCCACTGTTTATCTCTTCCTTCCTCAGCTTGCAGGCCATGGACTTTGCTAAAATCACCACTGTTGTAACCAGGGCAACCAGCATCCCTTCAGCCCTGGGCAAGGTCCTCAGAGCCTTTCCCACCACCGCCATAGATGGCCCTGTCACGAGGTCTCCCCCTTCTCACTAGGGCTGATTTCCCAGGGGTCTCCTTGGAAATTGAGGCAGAGCCCCTTTTCCCAAGAGAGCAGTGTGGGCTTTCCTGATGGGGCCATTTTATCCTGTCCCCTGCGGAAATGAAGCTCCTCCCCTCCAGACCACTCCACCCCGCAACTACTTCTCAAGCCCCTACTGTGTGCTGGGCACTGTTGTAGATTCTGAGGAACATGATAGACACATACCCTGCCCACGGAGTTACCACCTAGTCAGGGAGATGGGTGATAAAGAAGTAAAATACATAACATCTGAGAACAAAATCACTTGTGAGTTAGTGATGAATACTAGGGAAATAATGTAAAACAGGGAAGGAAATGGAAGGGTTGGAGGGGAGTGGAATGACAGCTGAAATGAATTGATAGGGGAGTCCAGGAAGGCCTCTCTGAGGTGACATTGGAATAAAGACCTGAAGAGGGCAGAGATGAGTCAGGAGCTATCAGGGGCAAGAGCATTCCAGGCAGAGGGAACAGCAAGTGCGAAGGCGCTGAGGTGGGAGTGTGCTGTGATCGTTCCAGTCGCAACGGGACGGGCGGAGCTGCCGAGAAGGCGGTGCAGGGCCCTTGGGGCCATCGTGAGAGCGCTGCCTTCCACTCCCGTGGTCAGGCAGCTCCCGGCTCTGGATCATGTGAGTTGCCATTGGATCAGGAGCTCCCTGCAGACCGATGGGGCTCGGGGACCAGCAGCCCTTGCAGGGCTTTGAAGAGAGGAGGATGTGATCTGATTTAGGTTTGGGGCCTTTGTGGTGCTGGCAGTTTATGTTTCTCACACAGTCTCTCTCTCTTCCCTATTTGATATTTCAAATGTCTCTTTTGGGTTGGAGGTAACGGAGCCAGTTAGGCCAATGAGGATAACCACCCCCTCCTACTCCCGATTTAGGCTGGGTTCCCCAGGAGCCTGGGTGGGGAGTGGGTCTCTGTGTCCCACCATGGCCCTGGGAGGCTTCTCCCCTCCTCACCCTCTGCACACCCTGCAGCTGGAGGCCAAGCTCCACCGCCTCAGTAGCACACAGCAGGAAGCCAACTCGGAGAATCAGCAGCTTCGGGAGGCGGAGCGCGACCTAGCTGGGCAGCTAGAGGAGGTGCGGGGACGGCTACAAGTGACCAGGAAGCAACTAAATGCCGCCAGGGGCCGAGTGTCCTGGCAGATGGAGGAGGAAACGAGGCAAGTGGCTGCCATCCCTGGACCAGGGTGGACACCAGGAACTTCCTGGAAGAAGGGTGTGGGGCTCAGTTCTCTAAGGCTCTGGTTAGCACGCAGCGCATATACCACCTTCCTCCTTAAACCTCTTAACAACTCTGCCAAGTTGGGATTATTGTGTCCATTTCTCAGATGAGGAAACTGAGGTGCAGAAAAAGGAAAGACCTGTGCCCAATGTCACACAGCTGGAGCTAAGACCGGCACATGTGTGTGGACATCCACACACATACACAAAGGGTCTAGTGTAGGCTGGACCTCTGGCAAGGGGTTCACTCTACTTGTTACAGCTCAGAGGAGTGAGACAGGCCAGAATGGCTTCTTGGAAGTGAAGCTTCACTTGGGTCTTAAGGATGGGCAGGACTCGATGTGGGGGAGCAGTGGGGTGCACACACCAGGTGATAGGACTGTCTGAGCAGTCTTGGAGGAGGGTGCACCCAGACTGTGCAATGGATGATGAGGGATACAGGTGGGACTGTGTGTGACACCCCTATTGCCCCTCCCCTGACCTCCTTCCTTCCTTTTAGTGTCTCCAGAGCAGGTGAGATGGCCCCAGGCCCTCAGGCTATCGCCCCTGAGGAGGCTCCTCTGCCCAGGCTGTTTGGGGACCATGAGGACTGGGGTCAGCTCCTGGGCAGCATCCACAGCCCTCCACACAGAGCCCTGCAGCTCTCCTGGAGCCCACCCCCCTCCCCGAGAGCTGCGTCAGGCCCTCAGACACCTCGTGTGGTCAGGCAGATCTCTATCTCAGAGCCACGCACTTCGCTATTTGGTCAGGAGCCATCTTCAGACCTCGATGGGGCTCCAAGGAGTCCCCCTGGGGTGACTTCCAGCACCAAGAACGGGAAAGCAGTGGACCCAGATGGACAGGATGTCAACCCAGAGCAGCCTGTAGAGAACCCTCACAGCCCAGACCCCAGCGAGGAGCCAGGGTCCAGACCCAAGGGCCACTTCCTCTGGCATATCCCAGGATCTGGGGAGTCAGGAAGCCTGGTGGCAGCTTCTCTGAAGGTGCTCACTCCTTTGGAGGGGGAACCACCTCCCCATGTGAACTCTCCTATTTCTCAGGCCCAGGCTGGGCCCAGCAAACATTCAGACACAGATGACAAGGGTCCTGGGCCTGAGCCTGCCCCAGCCAAGCCACCCAGGCAGATAGAGGTCCTCCATCACAACCTTCATGCCACCGGCTCTGAGTTAGGGGCAGGAACCCAAGGGGCCAGAATCCTCGTATTAAAGCCAGCTGGACTCTCCCAGGGCCTGGAGTCTGTGGGTCAGGATCCCACAGAGGGGCTGGGGCAGGGCAAGCCAGGCCTGGCTGTGCAGGAGGGCCATCCCGAGGAGCGGAGAGAGGCTCCTGGCCAGGTCCTTGGGCCAGGTGAGCTGCCTGGCCTCTCTGACCAGAGTCTGGAGGAGGAACCAAAGGCTGAGGAAGGAAAACGAATGGATCAGGGTGGGCAGGACCTTGGTTTAGAGCAGTCAGCTGAGGCTCATGGTCTGCAAACTGGGCCTTCAGGACTCCCCCAGCAAGACACACTGCCGGCTCCTCTCACAGCTGGCTCACCACAGGCAGGACCAGCAGCCTCTGCTTTGGAAAATCCATCACCTCCAAGGGCCTCTCCTCCCCTCTCCTCCATGGGGGCTTGGTCTGGGGCTGCAGCAGGACTCCAGGAGCCCACACAAACCCTCTCCACTACCATGGCTGAACCAGAAGCCCATCCCAGGCCCCAACCCATGACTGCTCACTCAGAAGAACAAGACCCCCCTCAATCCAGGGAACCAAAGGCAGAGAGGAGGCCTGAAGATCCAGGGACAGGGTCCAGGGAGGCTGAGCTGACTCCATCCCTGGAGGACCCCATGGCCAACCAGCCTCAGGCCAACCCTGATTACCTCTTCCATGTCATCTTCCTGGGAGACTCCAACGTGGGCAAAACATCTTTCCTGCACCTGCTACACCAGAACTCCTTTGCCACTGAGATGACAGCTACTGTGGGTAAGGTACCAGCCCGGGGCGGGGGGACGGGGGGACGCAGGGAGCAAGGGGAGACCTGGGCCAGGGCCAACAAGCCGGAGCAGGCCCAGAGCCAGCCATCCCGAGGAAGCCGCAGGGTCTGCCCCGGCCACAGGGCCTGCATTAGACATTATTTTATATGGGCATAGTCTTACTATTTCACTAATTGTCTCTAATTACAGGTAATTTGCTTTTTCTGCATTGATCTGATTAGCTTATAATGTGCTTCATCAACAAAGCACCCTGTAATTTAGGTGCCAGTGCTAGTTGATAGTGAAAACAAGCAAGTCTCCACCCACGCGGCCTACGGGCAGGCCACTGCAGGGTCAGCCTGGCTGGATTTGCTCATGATTAGCTCCAGGCCAGGCAGCCGTGCTCTGGCAGGAAGTTGCCTAGGGCAAGTCGAATATTTTACATAGATGTATCTATAGAATGTGGTAAGTTAGGAGCCTAAGTTCCTGAGTTCAAATCCCAGCTCTGCCACTTCTTAGGAATATAAACTTGGGCAAATGATTTAACCCCTTTGAGTCCCCAAATCCTCATCCGTATAAGGAGGACAACAGCAGTGCCAACTTCCTAGAGTGGTTTGGTAGCATTAGTTAAGTTAATATATGTCAAGCTCTTAGAATAATATCAGGCACATAGTGAGTACCAGATAAATAACAGTTATTATTATTGTTGTTATTATTCTTAAAGTAAATAGTTGATAATGTCTAACTCAGTGGCTCCTGAAAGAAATGGCCCGAAGCAAAAAGACTCCCCTTCCTAAAAGCATCAGGATATCTGGGCACTAAATGTTGTATAGAATAAAGCTTGAGAGAATGAAGGGTAGACCCAGTTAGGGACAAAGATGAGGTGATATGTGTCTTTGTTTCAGGCCAGGGCACAAGAGAGGCTCAGGACGGATTCCCAAACTTTTCTCTGCCCAAGAATCCTCACCTGGGGAGCTAGTTATAAACTCAGGGGCCTCAAGAGGGACAACCCATAGTAGGCTTGACCTGATGTTGAGTGGGGCCACAGGTGCACAAGGCCACCATTACCGACTATCTACAATGCACCAGGCATCTTCCTTGCAACAGCCCTCTTTATAATTGAACTTATTATGCAGTAGGAAGGTCCAAAAAAATTCAGAAAAACTTAGGTTGTATAAAAACAAAACAAAAACTCCAAACAGAGCCAGCCTGCATACACTGCAAGCCAGCTGAGATGAGGTGCCTGATCCAAATCTGTCCCAGTCCCAGCTGTGTTTTACTGCCCCCTGGTGGCTGTCATCTATTCTGGCTTAAATATCTCAGAGGATGATCCTGTTTTCATTGGCCAATAGTTTCTCAACCAGAGTTACCCTCCCTCTGTTTCCACCCTCTCTCTCAGAAAAATAAGAACCATAGCCTACTTGTATTTTAGGACAGGGCCAAGTAGAGAACCAGAGCCAATGGAGTTATATCTGAATGTGCATTTTCCATATCTACTCCCATTTTACAGATGTGAAAAACAGAAATTGAAGACCTGTTTAAGTTTCTTGCCCTATCTGGGGTCCAAAGTTCATACCTGAAGCCTCCTCTCTCAAAAGCCCATGCACCCCACCAAAAGTTTATCCTCTTTGAGGTTCATAATTGCCCTCTCCCTGAACTGCTCGTTTAAAATAGATTCAGGCCGGGCATGGTGACTCACGCCTATAATCCTAGCCCTCTGGGAGGCTGAGGCAGGTGGATTGCCTGAGCTCACGGGTTCAAGACCGACCTGAGCAAGATTGAGACCCCTGTCTCTAATAATAGCCAGGCGTTGTGGTGGGCATCTGTAGTCCCAGCTACTCCAGAGGCTGAGGCAAGAGAATCACCTTAGCCCAAGAGTTAAGGCTGTGAGCTATGATGCCACGGCACTCTACCTAGGGTGACTGAGTAAGACTTTGTCTTAAAAAAATAAAATAAAATAGCAGATTCCTTGGCCAGGTATGGTGGCACACACCTGTAGTCCCAGCTACTTGGGAAGCTGAAGCAGGAGGATCACTTGAGCCCAGGAGTTTGAGGTTGCAGTGAATTATGATGACACCACTGCACTCCAGCCTGGGTGACAGAGTGGAATCCTATCTCAAATGAATGAATGAATGAAACAGCAGATTCCCAGAGAAGGAGAAAATAAATTCCTAACAATTTAAATGGTTAAGTCGTAACACCTTTGGGAGGAGGGTGCAGGTTCATGGGAGCATTGAGGAGAGGGTGGGCAGAGATGGGGAATTATCAAATGCAAGGAAGAATTGTAAAGTTGTTCAGTAGATTCCCTAATGGGTATTTGAGCAGAAGTTGGATTAGACGACCTCTAATCCAACCAAGAGGTTCCTGCAGACATTGGGCTTCTTACAAACCTCAGGAAAGAGGGTGGTTAGAACAAACAGATCCTACTTCTGCTTCTCTCTTGCTGAGGTCAGGCCTCCCCTGGCCCCCCCTGCTCCCAGCTTTGTGGAGGAAGCCGGCGGGAGAGAGGGGAGCCTGTGGTTTAAGCCACCATCAGGGGGCAGCAGCAGGTGTTTCTAGGGGTCACCGTAAGCCTCTCCACTGGCTCAGGCCTGAGCCGGCATTGCTTGTACTGGGAGATTCATCTTTTGTGACCTGGCCTGGGGTCTGCAGCGGGCTCTGCAGCTAAGGGTTCCATTAGGAAAGAGGATAGGGATAGGTAAAAAGCAGCCCCTACCCATCCCTGCAGCCCTACTCCACCTGGTTTCCTCAGAAGTTGGGGTTGGCAGGAAGGTGTACCCCAAAGATTTCAAACCTCTTTGGGATTTCACTATATTCCCCGGGACAGAAAGAGTCTAGAACTATGACCACAGGGAATGGCAGGGCTGTGAAATGTGAGGGACTGGGGATCGGGGAGATGAGAAATCACAGTTATAATAAAAATTACTACTTCTCCAGCACCTACCAGAAATCATTATTGTCTCAACCACCCTGCAATGTGGGTCTTCTTAAACTGCCACCTTGCAGATGAGGAAGGAGGCTCAGAGAGATGAAGTGATTTGCCTGAGGTCATGTAACTGTCCGTACACAGAGACTGGTCATCCCTGAAGCCAGCGTTCCCTCTGCCCCTCTGGGCTTCCTGTCTACCTTGCTGTCTAGTTGAGGGGGAAGATGTGTGCAACAAATGGGGACTGAAAGGAGTATTATAAAGATAAAATAATATGACTTGTTTTCTGGGTGGCCTGAGGAATAAACAGCACTGTGCAGTTGAGCAGACAAGGCACCTTGTGTTGGCACAACCCCATGGTGCGGCTGGGTGGTCTGGGAACGCTTCTCAGAGGACGTGGGCCCTTGAGTATGGATGGGATTTGGAGAACCGGGGAAGCCTCACAGCCAAAGGCTCCATCCCATGGTGGCTGGTGTTGGGGATAGGTGCATACTAGGGCAGGCCTTAGCTGTAAGTCCTGGATGGTGACTTAAAAGTGGGCCTTAACCTTTTCTGTGTCCTAGGAGTGGATTTTCAGGTCAAAAACCTGCTTGTGGACAATAAGTGCTTTGCGCTGCAGCTCTGGGACACTGCTGGCCAGGAGAGGTAACGGGCACTGTCCGTATCAGTTGTGTCAAGCACCTGGGCTGAGCCTAGGGGTGTAGAGGGGTGGAGGGAAGCCCTGACAAAAGGAAACCAAGTGCAAATGAGCCAACTGCCCCTAAGGACTCTGGAGGCCAGGGAAGCAGAGATGAGTGAAGCCGAGTTGTGGCAGACACTGTGGCAGACGCAGAGGCCCCTCAGACTGGCATATGTCAGGGCCATCCCAACACAGCTTTCAGGGCATAGCCACTCAATCACCTGTCCTGAAGACACTAGCCTCCCACTTTCCACCTAGGCAGCAGTGATCAGCCTAAAAGTCGGAGTTGCATCTTGGACTCTGCAGTTCTACTTCCAGAAATTCATTCTATGGATGGACTCAGACATGACTACACTAACAAAGGGAACAGGACCGTCCATAATAATATCACTTACATTATGAAACATTGGGACTAGCCTAAATGTGCAGCTATAGTGGATGCACTGGTTAAATAAGTCAGGATCAACCACACAGCAGAACACTGTAAAGCCACAAAATAAATAAATAAATACATGAAAGACTGAGGACTCCCTCTATTTACTAATTGAGAAATATCTTCAAGACATCTTCTTAACTGGAAAAAAAGAAGTGCAGATGCCGAATATTAATGAGCACAACGAATGTTTGACACTTTTAATATAAAGCAGGGGGAAAAGATGTATTTCTACTGTACATGTGTCTGTGTGCCTATACACATACATACACACACATAAATTACTGCTGGAAAAATATTTAAGAAACTTGGTAACCCTGGTTGTCTCTAAGGAGGGAGACCAGGTGGCTGCAGGATGGGGCACAGGGAGGGAGACTTTGTATTGAGTGCCCTTTGGCCCCTTTTGAAATTTGAGCCATGAGAACTGTCCCCTTGTCAACAATAACTGTGCTGTAAGGGTGTAAGGGGCGGGGGGGGGGGGCGGAGAGCATGCGCACCCCCTCAGGGGGCGGCGATCAGAGGCAGGCCAGTTCAAGCTCCCCTTTTGCAGATGGAGTGGCTTAGAGAGGTGGGGTCTGGGGCCAGGCGGCCTGGCGTGGCCTCACACAGACTCTCCCGGCAGGTACCACAGCATAACGCGGCAGCTGCTCCGTAAGGCTGATGGGGTAGTGCTCATGTACGACATCACCTCCCAGGAGAGCTTTGCCCACGTGCGCTATTGGCTAGACTGTCTCCAGGTGAGCAGATGGTTTCTGGGATTGGCCCCAGTTTTTGGAGTCAAGAGGAAGCTTAGATCCTGCCCACTCCCCCTTGTCTCCCAGGAGTACAAATGACACAGCAGACATATGGGTGACACCACCCACTGAAGGCAGGTGGTTGGATGAGTTGGGAGCATGGTAGTGCAAAAAACCCACAACTACATGCTACAGCCTTCAAACAAACTACTTCCTTTATCCAGTGAATGTTTCTTTCCTACACACAGCAGCTCTGTTGGTGATGCCTTCTTCTTACACTGAGGATAATGGAGGTCTAGTGCCACTCCAGGTGATAATTCCTCTGCTCACATCTCTAGTTCTTCCCCCCACATACTCTCTCGATGCACATCTACTAGAATTCTGGAGAGTATACTGGCATAGTAGAGGGGTATGAAGTTAGCCATACTCTCTTCTCTCCAAAAGTTTCTAGTCTAGTTGAAGAGATGCTAAAGAAGCAGATGAGATAATGTGTGAGGAGGAGAGCTGGGCCCCAGGGTCTGACAGGACCTGGATTTGAATCCCAACTATCCCATCCCAACTCTGTGATTTTGGACAAGTGACTTAAACCTCTCTCAACTTCAATTTCCTGACTTCTCTCGTAGAGGAGTTGTGAGGGCTGATATAATTGCTCTCAGCACAGAACCTGGTGTATAGCAAATGGTAACATCATTATTATTGTTCATGAAACAATTAGGAAATGTGGGCCAGGCACAGTGGTTTATGCCTGTAATTCTAGCACTCTGGGAGGCTGAGAAGGGAGGATCACTTGAGCTCAGGAGTTTGAGACCAGCCTGAGAAAGAGTGAGACACTGTTTCTACTAAAAATAGAAAAGTTAGGTGGGTCTTGGTAGTACATGCCTAGAGTCCCAGCTGTTTGGGAGGCTGAGGCAAGAGGATTGCTTGAACCCAGGAGTTTGAAGTTGCAGTGAGCTATGATGAAGCCACTGCCTTCTACCCAGGGTGACAGAGTAAGACTCGGTCTCAAAAAAAAAAACCAAAAAAACAAAAAACAATTATAAAATGTGCAAGGCAGCCTATATAATCAAACATTGGACTGTTTGACACACATAGGGAAAGAGGGTCATGGGCAGAAGCAATCCAGGAAGGCTTCCTAGGGGAAGTGCCCTTGAGGTTGGTCTTAAATAGCTGGTGAGATGTTTGCAGGCAGAGAGAAGGGGCAGGCTCATTGCAGACGGTGGGGGGGTGGGTTTTGTGCAGGTGAGAAGGATGTGGCGTGAATGTGACCCAAGAGGAGCACGTGTGGAAGGCACATCTCTAGGAGAGGAGGGCCAAATCTGCCCAGGGCCTGGCGTACAGGGTGTGTCTGAGAGAACATGTTCTGTGCGCAGGACACAGGTCTGGACGGGGTGGCCATCCTTCTTCTGGGAAATAAGACAGACTGTGAGGAGGAGCGGCAAGTGTCCACCGAGGCTGGGCAGCAACTGGCCCAGGTAAGGCCTGGGCGTGACCGCTCTGCCAGCCTGGATGGGGCAGACGCCTTCCTGGCAGGTAGTGAATAGGGGGCACCCTGAACTGAGAAGGGTCCATTGCCTGTTCCTGCCCCTGCCCTACCCAAGGCCTGGTCAGCGTGGACAGCAGCCTGGTCGTCTCTACTGCTACCCACCGGCCTCTGGAGACCAGCCTTAGACCCAAACATGAGGCTGCAGTGGTGGGCACGCCACTGAACCTCACTGTTGAATTAGCAAACACCCACACAATGTCCCAACCTACAGAAAAATATCTGCAGAGTAAAAAGGGGTTTTAAATAGCTTCACTTAAAATTCCCAATCAAACCTTAATTTTATCTCTGGTCTCTAATTAACATGTTCCCTTCTAATTTATTCTGTCTTCAGACTCAAACTTTTCCTTGGGAAGATTCCATCAAAAGCCCCACTGCCAGGCAGTGGGTACTAGTTATTTACAAATAGTGTTTAACCACATTCTGGAAAATCTGGAGAGTAACAAAAGGGGGAGGAATCACTCCTTGCTCCCCTCTCACACGACCCTCTGTGGCATTTCCATATTGTACTTTCTTCCTGTTTCTCACTCATGTCTGGTAATCATGAGGTCATCCTCTGGCTCCTCGTTGGTGAGCTGCTTTTTTTTTTTCCTTAAAAGTAATAGCTCATTCCTTTGACATGATAATTCTCCTCTACAATTCCTCAGGAGAGGAAGAATCAGAAATAATAATCCCTGAGAGAATACATGTGGATACCTGTGTATAATGTACAATCAAACATGTTTATGTGAGGATTTTTTTTACCGTATTATTTATAAGAACAAATATTTGGCAGCCGCTGGTGGTGAAATGGTGGATGTTCATGTGAGAGGCCAGGATTTGCTGTTAAGAATTCTGTTCTGGAAAGATATTTAAGGGTGTGGGGGAAATGCTTATAATATAATGTCAAGTCAGAAAAGCAGCTGCAAATCTGGATATAAGTTGGGTCGAACCATACGAAATCACTGACATTTGACTGGCGCCTACCCAAACAGTGATTTCATAGGGCTTAACCTATCAGTACAGTGACATTTAGGGCCCCCACCTCCTGCTCAATAAAAGGTTATATAAAATAGAATGGAAATATATACCCAAATCCTATTAAGATCAGTGGGTTATATCTCGAACTTACACTTTTTTTTATGTTGTATCTTCTATCATTTTCCCCAATGAAATATTTTTGAAATCCAAAAACGTAAGTAACATTTGTAAAATGTCCCCAGAGGCATTTCTCCAAGTTGGGATGCAGGCAGCCCGTGTCACTCTGAAGGCTGTGGGATGTCTCTGGGGTATGCCCTTGACATGAGGGGGGAGGGGCTATGAGCAGAGGGGCCCATCTAGGGGCCGTGGGCCACACTGATCTGAGACTACCTGTCCCATGGAGGTCAGCCTAGGGAAGCAGAGGGCAGGACTCTGACGGTCAGGACTTTAGTGGTGGGGACTGCACCTGGCCTCTCGATGGCCTCCCCTAAGGCACACATGCCCGTCCCTATCTGGCCTGCAGGAGCTGGGGGTCTCCTTTGGGGAGTGCAGTGCTGCCTTGGGTCACAACATCTTGGAGCCCATAGTGAACCTGGCCAGGTAAGTGTTACCCCACCCCACACCCCTCACCACCCAGAATCCTCTGGAACAACCTCCAGCCTCACTTCCGACTTCTTTGTGGGAAGGTAAGGCCTATTCTGAGGAAATGGGTCAAAGAAGAACCTAGTTTCCTAACAGGGAGGGAGAGAGCACTGCACTGAGAGTCTTCTGACTACAGCTTCACCATTCCCATTAGTTGTATTCCTCCCCAGAGGCACCTACCCCTCCCCGAGCCTCAGTTTTCTCATCTATAAAATGGACTGGAAAAGGGGGTGTCTGTTTCCTATTCCCAACTTTCCATGGATTTGGAATAAAATACAAATGCCTATACCATCCCTAATGCCTCTCCTCTGCTCCTACTGTCTCTCTCACTGCACACATGCACGCACACACTGCCACTCAGAGGTGCCCTCCCTGACCACCCCTGCGATCCAATTTTAGATCACAGCTCTGTTTCATGGCCCTTCTTGGCAAATCGCAATTCCATATGCATTTGTTTTCTTGTTGTCCAGGAGGTCAGGGCCGTGTCTGTTTTGTTCAGTCCCTCCCTCCATACCTGGGACCTGGCATGTACCAGGTGCTCAATAAATGAATAAAATGAGTAAGGGGTGAGGGGTGCTAAATCAGGTGAGCTGCGTCTGCACATGGTAAATACATCCTGAATAAGTGAATAGGCCTCTTTTGCTTCCTAGCCCCCAATCTCTCTCTCTTGGCCTTGAGCCTTGGTTCTCTGCCCAAATGAACCCCACTTTCTGCTAGCAAGCCCTGTCCACAGCTCAGGTCTGAGCTCAGACACCACCCACCCACCTGCTTCCTCCCTGAATCCCCCAGGACCTGGTGTGGAGTTCTCTGTGTGCTCCCCTAATCTGGTGTCACCCCTGGGTTGCAGGTGTCCCTGTCTGTCCTCCTCACCTCTCAAGGCAGGGAATGTTGGCTTCTTTGTGGTAACCAGAGTCCCTTGCATAGTGCCTGGTGAAAGAATGCCAGAAGGGGTCAGACGGCCAAAGTCTCTGGGGCCCCCATGTGGAATGCAGGGGGGGCAGTGCAGTCTCCAGCCCCACAGCTCCATTCATGGGCCCCTCCATGCTGCTCCTGGGAGGTGAGAGAGGACTGATGCCTAGACATTGTTACACAGGTCACTGAAGATGCAAGAAGACCACCTGAAGGGCTCACTGGTGGAGGTGGCCCCCAAGAAGCCACCCAAGAAAGCTGGCTGCTGCTTCTAACCGCCTGTCCTGTCCTGTCTCGGGCAGGATGACTACCCCCTGACTTCCACTCCCTCTGCTCCTGTCCTGCCTTGTGGAACAGCAATGACAGAGAGGACAGCTGCAAGTTCAGGAAAGTCTTCCTCAAATCAGAACTTGGTTTCCAAAGCAGACTGTATTGCCTCTGCCCTCTGCCTTCCGAAGAAGGACTTCTGGTTTGTAAATAAGCCTTGGAGGCCGGGGACATTCTTTACAACTCTTTAAAGAAAGGAAAAGTCTAGAAAACCAACTTAAGGAAAATACAACAAAATATTGGCTACAGGCTTGGTACCGTAGCTCAGTGAGTAGGGCTCCGGTCACATACGCTGAGGCTGGCAGGTTCAAGCCCAGCCCAGGCCTGCTAAACAACAATGACAACTGCAACCAAAAAATAGCCGGGCGTTGTGGCGGGCACCTGTAGTCCCAGCTACTCAGAAGGCTGAGGCAAGAGAATCGCTTAGGCCCAAGAGTTTGAGGTTGCTGTGAGCTGTGACGCCACAGCACTCTACCTAGAGCAACATAGTGAGAGTCTGTCTGAAAAAAACCCCAAAGAAATAAATAAATAAAAATAAGAATAAAAAATAAAATAAATATTGGCTGCATATCTGTGGGTGGTAAAATTACAGGGTGATTGTGAGGGATGTTATTTGCTTCTTTATAAATGTTTGTATTTTCAGATTTTCTACAACTGGGTATTCTACATATAATCAGAAAAAAGAGTCAAGGAGGAGGAAAGAAACTTTTCAAGGTGCTTACTTTGGTGTTGATTCCTAATTGTATAATCTGCTAATTACAAAGTACTCTGTTTATTTACGCAGTCCCGCTCTGCTTTGCCGGGCAGAGTGCTGCCGACCTTGTCTTGCTCATTGTTTCTATGTGGAAGCTCAGAGTTGCTCCTGAGCAGGATCCCCAGTGTCTTCCTGTCTCCCTGAGCCCCAGTCTCACCCCTTCACCCCACTATCCACCTCCAAGGGGTCATATTCGGGAGTCTTGTCCCCTGCCCCAGTGCCACGGTGTCCCTAGATGCAGCACTGTGCCCTGAGGTGTCAGTGTCTGGATGCCTATGAGGCGCAGCTGGGGTGCGGCTGGCGGGGCCTGGGAAGCAGCCAGGAAACCTGGATTCAGACTCACTGACAGGCTCCTCTTTGGAGATTTTGCAGGAGTTCCCAGAATCTCGCAACATCCGCCTCTCGAAAAGTGGCACCAGGGCCAGAGCTTCTGCCCTCGGGGAGCTTGCTCTGAGAGTTGTAGGGAGACAGCCTTTCTCCCATTGGCTTATCCCCTATTGTCAGTGTTTGTGGCAAATGTCGGTCACGTTTTGCCGTCACCACCACCTGACCATCCAGTGCAGGCTGGGCACTGAGTTTGGTACTTAGTAACCATTCAGGCGCTGGGGGAGTCCCTGATAGAAGCACAGGAGATTTCGGCTTCACGGAGAGACAAGCAAAGGCAATTCAAGGACAGAGTTACGGAGAGAGAGAATGAAGGAGAAAGGGGAAAAGTGGGAGGCGGAGGGCAGAGCCCTGTTCTGGCTTATTTAAGTGGCCCACATCCCTCTCTCAGGCCTACGAGATGTGCCTCAGCAGCAGTAAGCTTCCAATCACCTAGGAACACATGCCAGGAGCCAGGAGACACTTGGCAGGAGGTGGGGTGATGATTCTGTGTGAGCAGCCAGCAAAGGCTGGGTCAGATGCCTATAGTGGGGCCCCTTCGACCTCCAGGCTACATGCAGATGATTCCTGGGTGCAGCGACTGATCTCCCTGCAGGGCCTCCCACTGACTCCTGCTTACCTCGGGGTCTTCTCCCTTCTCTGCTCTCTGCCCAGCCCACAAACCTACCTGAGTGACACCTGGCCCTGGGTGAGGGGGGCAGGCCCTGCTGTTGCTAATGGCTCTCTCTGGGGTCCAGGGGCCTGGCAGGCACTGACATCTCTGTCCTGTGGGCCAGGGAGTTAATGAGGCAGGGAGGCAGGCGTGACTCCCGAGGGAGCCTGCAGAGCAGACAGAGCCACCGTCCTTTGGGGGGCCCAGTATAGGAGTGCTCCCCAGGCCTCCACCTCCCATCTCAGCTCTGCTCTGGCCTCAGGCAGCTCAGGTTCCCCAGGGGTGGGCTGCTGGAAGAGACCGCACACTGCCCAGAGCCCTCTCTCCGCTTTCTCAGGCTGGATCCACCTTATGGACAGGGCTCGGCTGGGCAGAAGCCACCAGACTTTCCAGTGTCAAAGGGCTTATAAGCTGGCAAGCAGGATCCAGGAAGCTCAGAGCAGCACCAGGTAGGTAAGGACAGAAGCAGGAGGGAATAAGGTAGATTTCAGAGCCAATGTTCAGGCAAGTGGTGAGTTCTCAGGGCACATCAGCCAAGGGGCCTCTGGCTACAACTTAGCTTGAGGCTGATTAAGGAAAGGAAGATGATAGCACTCTGGGAGCCTAGGTGGGAGGATCGCTTGAGCTCAAGGCTTCAAGACCAGTCTTAGCAAAAGGGAGACTCTATGTTTACTAAAAATAAAAAAATTAGTCAGGCATTATGGCTTGTGCCTATAGTCCCAGCTACTTGAGAGGCTGAGGTAGGAGGATTGGTTGAGTCCAGGAATTTGAGGTTGCTGTGAGCTATGATGCCGTTGCATTCTAGCTAGGAAGACAGAGCAAGACTCTGTCCCCCCCTGCAAAAAAAGAAACTCAGGGTGTGGACTGGGAAGGGGACTGCAGATGGGCAGAATGGAGGTGGCACAGGGACTCCAGGAGAAGAGAGCTTTCCAGAACAGAGTGAGCAGGGAAAAAACTATAGCCAGCCTTGACCCAGGGCCCATGACATGTCAGGCACTGCTCTGAGCCTTTGACTCACATTACCTCATTTCATCCTCTCATCAACACTATGAGACTGGGCATGTTATTATCCCAATTTTACCAGTGAGGAAAGTGATGCATATTGAGGTCCAGTTACTCACCCATACTCACATGGCTAGTAAGTGCTAGAGCTGGTTTTAAACCCAAGCTCAATCCTTAAGTTAGGAACTTCTTACAGGTTGATGTGGATACTTGCGTGGAGCAGGGCCAGGTCCGGCCGGCCTTTACCCCGCTCCTCTCCAGTAACAGTCCATGTCATCGGTGGGTGTGGACCAGGAACAGGAGATAAAAAGGCAATAAGTTACAGGAAAGTGGCTGGACTGCTGCATTCATCCAGGGCAGTTGGGGTACGTGGGCAGGTCCCTCATTTCCTCCTTCTCCTGCAGCCCCTGGACCCAGAGTCTGAACCCTCAAAGGGGGTGTTGGCGTCAGAATTCATAGAGGCCCAAAGGGCATGAGGTGGGATCTCACCTAATGTGCACAATGTGAGGTTGTATAACACGTTCCCTGGGTGAGGGGCTCTTCTACAAACGGAACCTTACCCTGGAAGTAAGAACAATATAATCTAAATATTGTACCCTCATATTAAGTTGAAGAAAGTTTAAAGAAAAGAAGAATTCATAGAGTCCCCCCTGCAATCTCTCCTGAGCTGCCCTCAGGGACGCTGCTGCCATGGGGCCTCAAAGACCTAGCAAGTCCCCCAGCAGGAGCTCTGTAGGAGGGGCTCAGGGACCCCTTCAAACCTGGTTTTGAATTACAAGAGAAAAAGGGAAGGAAACTCCAATCAGGACCCCACTGGGCTGCCTCGGGTGCTGCTGGCTCCTAGTACCTGGCGCAGAGTAGATGCTTAGGAAATACTGAGGTAGCGGGCAGGTCAGAGCTCAGGAACCCTGAGTGGTCTGCAGGCAGTCCCTGGGCTGACTCTAGGATGTCAATATCCCACCTCCTTCCCAGAGTCCTCCCTGTTGCCTGTGGAACAGAGTAGGGGTGAGGAGGGAGGTCTGACAGCTATGTGTAGGCTCCTCCTACCTTGCCAGGGACTCACTCAAACGGCAACCTCAAGGGCAGTGGTTCCCAAACTGGTCTGCTCTGAGAATCATCAGGGACCTTTCAGAAATGCCAAACCCCAGACCAACTCAAAATCGTATTTCTGAGGCTTCAGTATTTTTGAAACTCCCCTGATGATGCAAATGTGTAAACAAGCTTGGAACCACTGGTAGGGGCTTTATACCTTCTCAAAGCCCGATTGTATCCACTCTCTCATTTTAACCTCAAATTAAACTAAATCTGCCCATTTCATACCTATACGTGTATATATAACTATATGTATATAATCTTTATCAGATTATAAAAATAATTTAGACTCCCTGCAGAATTTTTAGAAATAAAGAAATTATAAAAAACAGGATAGAGAAACATGAAGTTACTCTCCCACGGTCCCAGAGCTACCAAGTAGCAGAGCCAGGATTTGAACCCAGGGCATTGATGGAACCCATCCCATCAGGTTACTGTGAGGTCTGGAGGGGCTGATGTGTGTTGAGGGCAGGCGTATGTCTGGGCCCACTGTATGCTGGGGGCTGTGAAAGGAAGAGGCTCCACAGGAACAGGGGAGGTGGACTTTGGGCTATTTCCTACACTGTTCTTGTGTGTCTGAAACAGGAGAATGGAGCCCAATGCCACATCCACTCCCTGGCTCACAGCCACGCCTGAGCGACTGCTCCGACTCATCTTCGCTGGGGTCTGCGGCCTCATCCTGCTGGTAGGGCTGCTGGCCAACGGGCTCATGCTGCTGGTGGTGGGCCGGGGCCCAGGTGCCCGCCGCCCCCTCCTTGCCCTGACCAACAGCCTTATGGTGAACATCACGCTGTCTGACCTGCTCTTCCTGGCCTGTGTGGTGCCTGTGCTGCTGCTGAGCTTCCTGCAACATGACTGGTGGCTGGGCCCTGCTGTGTGCACCATCAGCCAGGCCACTAACACAGCCACCATGTTCTGTACCTTCTACAGTATGGTGGCCACAGCCCTTCTGCGCCATGTGGCTGTGGCCTGGCCTGATATGGCCTTACCAGCTAGCCAGGGTACCCGCTTACTGCTCTGTGGGGCCATGTGGGTCCTGGGCCTTACCACGTCCCTGCCCAACTGGCTATTCCAGAGAGTGGCAGTGGAAGAGGAGACAGAGGGGGCCCCTGAGACCCAAGCCTGCCTCTTGCTCCTGAGTCCTGCTCAGATCTCCTGCTACTTCACCCTGCTGGGAGCCCTGGCCTTCCTGCCTTGCCTGTTGGGGCTGGGCTGCTCTTTCTGCCACGTGCACTGGCTCCTGTGGGTGCGGCCCCGAGGTCCCACGGGGGAGAGCGTCCAGGAGCACCAAGAGAATACAAGGCTCATCCTTGTGGTGCTGCTGGTTTTCATGCTGATGTGGGGACCCTGCTCTGTGCTGGGCTATGTAGCGGCCATGGGCTATCTGCCTGCCACACCAGAGGCTTTCGTGGCCTCCAGCCTCTGCACCATCCTGGCCTACTCCAATTGTGCCGTCAGCCCCCTCCTCTGCTTCTACCTCTCCCGCCCCTTCCGGGCAGGACTCAGGAACCTCTTCCGTAGGCCACTGACAGACAGGCATCCCAGAGGTATGGGAGGGGCTGCTACAGTGATGGACAGTGTCCAGCCTGGCCAAGAGAGGGCCCCCAGCAGCCCATGGGCCTGACGGGGGTGAGACAACAGGGTGATGGAAGGACTAAGGTTGCAGGGAGATGGACAGACCCTCAGCGACCTTAGAGCCCACTCCTTCTAGTTTACCAGTGGGGACGCTGAGACCCACAGAGGGCAGACGGCCCAACAAAGGTCATATGGCAATTACATGGCTCAGCTAGAGCTCACGTCTTCAGACAACTAGGTCCCTCCCCCTCTACCTGGGGCTCAGATACCTACAAGCTCACTTACTTTCTAGTTGTGTAATCTTGAGCAAGGCCCTTAACCTCTCCATGCTTTGGTTTTTTCATCTGGAAAATGGGACAATGTTTGTAAGCACTGTCTTCACAGGAAGATAAATTCACTAAACACGTTTAGGGTGCTTAGAGAGTGTCTGGTGCTTCCTAAGGACGTGTGCATGTTGGTCATTACCATTTTTATCATTTTTATTAATTCAGGGGCATCTGAGGGGAGTGGGCAAGAGGATGGCAGAGGGCTTCCAAAGACAGAGAAGTAGGCAGAGGAATGATCTGGGGGTTGGCAGCCTGAGGTCCTTAATCCTCAAGGCCAGAGTTGGGGGGGACAGATGTAGTCTGGGTCCTCACCCAGAGCCTAGGAGTGCCTTTCAGCTGCCTCTCCCTTTTATGCCCACTCCCTCCAGTTTTGTCTCACACACAACTCGGCCCCCCAAAATGAAAGATTAAAAAAATTCAACCAGGGAATCCTGAGGCTATGCCTGTGAATGTCGGAACGCCCCCCTTTCGTCCCTGCGGTGTGCCTTCCTGAGGTGCCTGAGGGGCAGGGATCTCTCTTAAAGCCTTTTCCTTCCTGAGGGGCAGGGATCTCTCTTAAAGCCTTTTCCTTCTCTCCAGAGCCCAACTTGAGGTCTCCCTCTTCCCCACTCTCTGGCCTCCTTGGAGCAGGCCTCAGGCTTCTGTGTTGGCCTGGAAACCAGGGAGACTTCACTACTGAAATTCCCAAGACAGCATGTCTGCTTGGTCATGGTTACCAGCTAAATTCACACTACCCACACATGCTCACACATGCACACGCACCCTTATTCGGTGGTAAAAAGCTTGGGAAACATTGGGTTGAACCAAGTCAAACTAGAATCTTTGCTCTAGGACTTATCAGAGCCTTGAATATCCTAAATGCCATTTAGACTCTCTGAGAGGGGCTCACAGCAAGCAGTTTCCCAAACTCCATGCCAGGGAACCAGCATCCTGTGGAACATATCTTGAGAAAGAACTCAGGAGGTGGCTATAGTGTCAGGCACAGATGCCCTCGGTATCCCGTCCCATCCCAGGGCAGCAGCTCTGAGCCCTGAGCCCTCTGCCAGGCAGGTGTCTCCTCCCAGCACTTTCCCACGGTGCCCAGGGGGAGATAAGACGGGCTTATGGTTATGGGAACGTCCCTTCTCCTGAGCTGTGACTCCACCCTGTTCCGACTCAAAGCATGTCGGAATGCAAGTCAGAGGGGCATCTAATTACAGGGACAGCCATGAATCAGCTCTAATTTACTATAAAATCATAAGAAGTAAACAAGTCCCTAATGAGTTCCTTGTGATGTGCAGGTTGGGAATGGCTGCCTGGAGGGCTGAGAACAAACTTGCCCAGAAAAGGGACAAGTCCTCGTTTGCCGTAATCCTGGTCTCTGATGGCCATGGGAATTTATATATGAAGAGAGAAAAGGAGAGGAAAATGGTGATTCTTGTGCACCAAAGAACAGTGGGTCTTGGGCACACATCACAACATTCTATGTTCTGCAAGGGAGGCGTGATGGCCCCATTGCCCTGGGGAGTGGTACATGATCTGAGAGGTATCCATGCCAGGCCAGCAGCCCCTGTGGTGCCCAGACCCTGGCCCCCTCCTGTTGGCTTGGCCTAAGTACCCCACGATTGTAGGAGTTCCTTGCTTATTGTCCCAGAGCAGGGATGCCCCTGAGGGTACAACTCTGCATGTGAGTCTCCAACACCTGAGTGGGGCCTGGCCTAATATTCAGTAAAAACTTGATGCAAGATGAGTGAATGAGTGATCATATGCGATGAAGTGATCATGTGACCTCTCTGGTGCCAGAGGCCTCACCAGACTCTATAGCCCTACACATTCCAGCGTCTTCACCTGCACTCTCCCTTCCTCTCAGCAACAGCCTCCTCATGCAGGAGCAAACACCCCACACATGCCCAGACCTCAGGGCCTACCTTGGGGCCCTGACTTAGGGTTCTTCCCATTCCTCGGAGCCCTGTTTCCCCAGACACCAGGGTGGCTCCTCATTTCCTTGGGCTTCCTCAGAGGAGCCCTCCTTGACCTCACTTACACCACCATTCGTCACTCCCGACCCTCATTGTCTCTTCTCTCAGTCTCACCGTCCCCTGGAATCGTGTGATAAGCCTACTGTTTATGCATCGTGTGTGTCTGCTGTAAGCCCGTGTGGAGACAGGGCCTGAGTTCAGCTCACGGCAGCCTCCCTAGTGCCCAGCACAGAGCCTGGTGCGGGGCAGCTGCTCAGCAAATCCCTGCTGAACACGGGAGTTGGAGGAAGAGAGAGAAGAGGACCTGGATTCTGCCAGATGGCAAAGGAGAAAGAAAAACAAGCTATTTTACTAAAAGAACCAAATTTATTCAGATTAAGGCAAATTTCACACAGAGATTGTCTCAGAGACAGGCACAGGACCAGACACCGCAGAAACACCACCGTCATGCATGACAGAGGGAAGTGGAGCCTGGTCACCACCTGGGCACAGAGGGACCAGCGGGCTGAGAAGCCCCATGCACAAGAGGGACTGGCATGCGCAACCTGCCCCTGCGTGGGCAAGGGCTGGGCGAAGCCCCTGGCCACCCCGCCCGCCGCAGAGGCAGGAACTTGGCTCTGACACCAAGCCCGAGACTGAAGGACTAGGATGTGTTTGGGGTGACAGGGTGACCCTAGAGCCAAGACGGCCTGGGGTACAGGATCGTATTTGTTAGGAGTGGGAGAGGGAAAATGGGCGTAGATGTGTGGACCCTCAGGACATCAGAGCTGAAGGAAAACCGGGGACCATCTGCCCAACTCTCACCATAACTGCGGAAACTGAGGCCCAAAAGGCTCGGGTTCCCACAGTCGGCAGAGGGGGAGGCAGGCTCACACCCAGGCCTCCTCTCTCCTACCCCCAGGGGATGGAGGGCGAAGAGCAGGAGCAGTAGCATCATGGAGGCGCCCAGGAGGGTGGAGGAGGGAACACCAGGAGGGAGGAATGGGTGCCTGAAGCTAGAAGTCAACCGGGAAGTGCCCGGGGATCTGTGCACCTAGAACCAATGTCACACTGGGCTTGAGAGGCACCAGGAAGGACTCTGTGCTGAAAACCCCCCATGTCAGGCCCATCCTGTGGCTTATGGTCCACCTTCACAGCTCCCCACCCCAGCGTGGCTCCATAGGGCTCCCCTGCATACAGTGTCCCTGGGAGGGGTCACAGGAAATAGGGTACGGGATAGATAATGGGGTGGGGGCCATAGGAGTAGGAGTAGATGCCACTGGAGGATGGGGCCAGGGGCCTGGAGGAGGCTGAGCCCAGGCTTCAGGATAATAAGGAAGCAATGTGGGGTTGCCTAGGGGAGAGAGGGGACACCAGGGACCCTGACTATTTTTAATACCACCCTGGCTGGGCTAGGGTGGAAAAGAAGGGCTGGGATCTAGACCCCTACGCACCCTCCCCCACGGCCTGGGTTTGGGCAGTAAGTGGGGCCAGGAAATTGAACAGGGGGTCTCCAGTGGCCCCCTGCCAGCCTCCCTGACAAATAAGATGGCCCAAAGGCCAGGCAGGCCATCTGTAGGGAGTCTGCCTACCATTCTACGGGCCTCTCCCAGGCCCCAATCACCTGCTTGCTGTGGACCAGGTTCAGATGTGTGTATGCAGAGGGGAGGCAGGGGGAGTGCGGGCTGGGGACTGTGGGGGTGAGTGTGCTGGCGCTGCTGGCGGGGGGCGCGGGCGGATGCCCTGTGCCTTCATGTAGGACACCAGCTGGTCAGGGATCTCGGCCAGCACATCGCGGGCCAGGCGGGCCATGCTCAGCACGTGGTTGCCTGTGCGGTCCACGTAGTCCCGGAAGGGTACGAACTGGCAGCGGTAGGGCAGGGTCAGGCGGGAAGGCACAGTCGGGCAGTGCTCCCCACTAGACCCCAGCCCCCTAGGTCTCTAGGCCTGGGCTCATGTCCTCAAACCCCAGCCTCTGCCCCCTTTACCTAATCCCCCACCTTGGTGAATTCCCTGAGACTGTGTCCCAGTCACTATTCTTTCATTCACTCAACAAATATATACTGAGCACCTGTCCCATGCCACGGAACACCACTGAACAAGATTCTCAGCTCTTTCAAGTCTCTGGATGAAGCATGGGCCCTTAGCAGGTGCTCAGGAAATGCTGACTGAACCCCCTGACTTCTGTGGCATGTGCCCCCCCACTTCTCCACAGCTCTCTGTCACTGGTCTCTCCTCTCCCCTTTTCTCTCTGGAGCCAATCTGGCTAATGCCAAAAGCCGGGCCACCTGGGATTCTTCCTTCATTCCTGCCTCTAGGCCTTGGCACGGACTGGACTTACCTCCCAGACTACCTTTGCTTTGGTTCCCAGCCCCCATCTTTGGTCTCCACATCTGGGATACTCTTCCCTGATTTTTCAACCAAGGGGGTATGGAGAATGTCAGTTATTTATTCCCCATTTCTTAAGCATGCGGCCCGGGCTATGGAGATTCACTGAGGGATGTGCATGCTGAGGGTGCATTCTCTGCTTGACTGGATAGGAATTCCCGGAGGACAAAAACCTTTCTCCTCATTATATTTGCATTCTCCATGGAGAAGTTAAGACACGGATTCAGTTAACCCCTCCTGTTCTTGGTGAGGGCTGCTCACTAAAGATACCTCCTCCGCCTTCAGGGGTTTGACATCTCACTGTGAGGGCTGCCAGGCATAAAACAACAGAAAGTAGAAGACCACAGAGGCCTGGGCTCAGGCAGAGCTGGCAGAATGTTCTGGGTTGTGGGCTCAGGGCAGCAACAATGTTAGGACTGAGTCTTGGACATGGCAGGGAGGGATGCAGCTCAGAGAGAAGTGTGGCCTGAGGTCTGACCCCTGTTCCCTTCTGCAGTGTCCAGGACACTTTGGGACTTCCGCTGCCTCCCTTCAGGGCCCCTCCCCAGGGGGAGGTCAGCCTGGCTAGATGGACTCTTATATTTCCCATGGAGCAGGCAGGGTCTGGGCTTCACCTGGACAATGTCCCGTTCAGCCAGCTTCCCCCGGGAGGAGATCCGCACGTCATCACCATCCAGCTCCACCATGGCTGTGTGGGGAGGAGCATTACTAGTAGACACAGGCAGGGGGTGGACTTGTCCTTCAGTGCTAGCCAAATCCAGGACAGAGACCACTGGCCCAGGCCTCCATGTTAGAGATGAGGAAACAGGCCAGGAGACGGGAGGAGCCCAGTGAGGCTCAGACTTCTAGCCCAGTGCTCCAGCCCTCACCCCCTGGCCTCTCCTCAGGCTCCTAGGAGCTGAAGACAAAGGTGTGACTTGGGGCCTCCTCCCCACAGCCTTGGGATGTGGGTGTGGGCACACCCTGACCTGATACATCCCTCCCTGTGCAAACAAATGCACCCTCACGCCCGGCACACTCACCCAGTCACACACGCCCAGGCGTGAGCGCTCATTCTTTTGGGAAAGGTCCTTTCCAGGGGTCTGGAGCCTCTGGGGAAACACTGGGACAGGGGTACAGGGCTGGGGCGGGGGTGGGGCAGCAGCAAGACTCACCATCGAACTCTGCCTGGCCCACACCGACGATGATGATGGACATGGGCAGTTTGGCAGCCTTGGGAGACATCAGGGAGTTGGGGAAGGTCGGACCCAATGAGGGGCCAGTTGAAAGAAAGAAGAGATCACGGGTCAAAACAAGAGAGGCCAGAGACAGGAAAGAAATGGGAGAGTAAACAAAGGAGAGACAGAAAGGGGGTAGAGGGAGGGAGGGGTCAGAGAGAAAGACCAAGGGAAACCAAGGCGGGCCCCGAGGAAAGGGAAGGAGGCAGAGGGGAAGTGGGTCACAAGTCTGCTTCTGTGAGCCACGCTGCCGCCTCCTCTGCCCCGGGTCTCTACTACGTGGGGCCCGCATTTATGTGGCTCTAAGGATGGACCAGTGTGGCTGCAGCTGGGCTCCTTTCACGGGGAGAGTGCCACGTAGGCCACATCCCTGGGCTTCCCTGTTCTGGGCCTCCCAGCTCCTCTACCTGGCCAGACTGGCCTGGGCTCTGGGGTGCAGTCCGAGGGACGGCTGGGGAGGCAGTCACAGGAGTCTGGAGGGGGTGCACCAGCCAGGGTGGTGGAGAGGCAGGCACAGAGCTCACCAGTCAGATCTCTCATGGGCCGGGCCCAAACCCCACTGCCCGGCCCTCCTGCAACTCCCACCAGGCTCTAGCTGGAAACCAGGAGTTGGGTGAGGGCAGCTGGTCCCAGGGAGGGCGTGAAAAAGAGAAGCCACACCCAATCCACCCCCCGGGTACCCCTGAAGTAGGAGGGAGAGATCCCTCAAAGCGCGCCGGTCCTCTCCCACCCCACCCCTTGCTGTCCTCGCTCACATTGACGATGGCCTCCTTGGTCTGCGCCATGTCGGAGATGACCCCGTCCGTGATGATGAGCAGCACCGAGTACTGGGAGCCGTCCTGCACGGCCGCCGCGCTCCTGGGGGGTGGGCGCAGGCTGAGGTCTGGCTGGGGCCCCTGGGCATGCTCCCCCCACAACAAGGACCCTGAACACTGAGGTGGGAATAGCACTTGGGGGGTATCTTCAGGGTCAGGGCTCCTTGAAAGGCAAGCCTGTGGGAAGAGACAGGTGGGGAAACAGAGGCCTGGAGGCTGTGAGCTGCTGGGAGGCCAGGGAGCCCACACTCACCTGGCCACGTGGGTGACCACAGGGGCGAAGTTGGTGGGGCCGTAGAGCTGCACGGTGCGCAGGCTGCGGTGGTAGGCCTCCAGGATGCCGTCGATGCCGCAGCACGAGGGGTTCTCCTGGTTGCCGTTCTGGGGATGCAGAGTATGGGGAGGTGGTAGGTGATGTGCTAGAACACAGCCAGTAGGGAGGCCGGCAGCCCTGGCTCCCCTGGGCTCTTCCCTGAGGTGGGGTAGTGGGGCACAGGAAGGAGCCCCCCATGTCTTCCCTAAAGGACAGTGAGTGCGTTAAGTGAGCAGGTCCAAACCTGCTCTTTGCCCTGCTCCCTGGACGTGCTTTCAAAAAGGCCCCCCGAGAGCCACCATACCCTAAAATGACTGCTGGGTCTGAGGAACTCAGAGAGGGTCTGTGGCTCCATCCTCATGTGTCCTATGCCCAGCACAGTGCCTGGCACTCCAGGACACGGGAGGAACCGTCTCCAGTTCACATGAACAAGGGAGGGGGCCTGAGTAGTCATCTCTCCAGGGCCCTGGAACCTCCAGATGATGCCACATTCCACATCACCCCAGGGAGCCACCTCATCCCATCTCAGCAATGACTTGGGGAGCTCCAAGAATGACCCACAGTTGCTCATATCCAAACCACACCCCTTATCCTCTTTTCTGGGACCCTGGGGATGGCTTAGCCACAGCTCCCCTCCACCTCCATCTTGTCAGGAACAAGGAGGTCAGAGCCAGCCATGGGCAGCCTCAGACCTGGAGGGGAGGCGTTTGTGAGCAGGGTGGGCAGTGGATTTCTGGAGGCCCGTACTAAGAGCCCCCCTACAGGCAATCTACCCCCATAGAGGCTGTGCGTTAAGTCCCTAAGCTCAGAGGATGGAAAATTCTCTCTCTGCTTCACTCCCCTCCCCATGCTCGTCCTCATACCCTAGCCCGATCAGCCCTCAGCCCTTTCTCCCATTAGCAGCACTTCCTACCAGTGGGAACTCGTGAGACACCCTGCCATCCGGGGGCAGCTTGGCCCCAAAGCCAAGGGCAGGGAACATCTTGTCGCTGTCATAGTGCTGGATGATCTCCCCGACGGCGGTCAGTGCCAGCGCATAGGCATTCAGCTGATAGGGGCTCATGTAGTGCAGGGACGTGGACTGTGAGGGGTTTCCTGTGACAAGGACATGGGAACATTTGCTGGCCTGGACCTTCCAAGCACCTCAGGTTCAGAATGCAGAAGCGGGTGTCCAGAGGCACCCTTAGCATTTATTTATCCTGGACTCCTCTCTTTCTCTCTCACCTCAAGTTCTACCCTTTAGCAAATCCTGGTGGCTGAAACTTCAGAACAAATCCCGAATGCCACCTCTTCTCCTCCTCGGTACCACCATCTCTTGCTTAGAGGACTGCAGTGGGCTTCTAAGTAACCTCCTGCTTTCTTCTAGCCTTGCACCTGCAGCCCACACTCAGCACACCAGCCAGTGAGCCTGTCAGACTCAGGCAGACCGCACCTCTCCTCTGCTCAAATCGCTCAGAGTTCCCATGTCACCCAAAGTCCTTATAGGAGCCCCCAAGGCCCCACACGATCTGGCCCCAGTTCTCTCTCCTACCATCCTCCCTATCACTGTCTCCCAGTTCCAGCCTCACACTGTTCCTGCTGCTGGACCTTGGAAATGGCTGTTCCCTCTGCCTGGGACACTCTTCCCCAGATGCCCACACTACCTGCTCCCTCACGTCTTCAGGTCTCTGCTGAAGGGTCATCTGCTTATTGTGGTCTTTCTCAAGCAGCCTAGTAAAAGTTGCAGCCTCCCCCAAACCTCCCCATCCCTCTTCCTGCCTTGATTTTTCCCTAGAGCCCCTGTCACCACTAATATAGTCCGTATTTACTTATTTGTTCATTAGTGAGGCAGTTCAGTAAACTGCCAAGGTACCAAACCTGTCTCTACATTCTACTGGCTGTGCGATATTGGATAAGTTCCTTAACCTCTCAGCCTCAGTGTGTTCCTCTGCGAAACAGGAATGATAGCTCCTACCTCATAGGATTGATGTTGAGAATTAAACAGGTGTAATTATTATAACTATCATTACTGTTATTATTACTGCACCCTTTAAGAGGGGTTTCTGACACACCTAGGAGGGTGAGACCTGATACTTATGACTGGTGCAAACATGAGCACTTAGCACCCCCAAACGGGGGTCCAGAACCCGAGGAAGGTAGAGATGCTTCCAACAAGGTAAAGTTTGGCATTGTGGTTATTCCTGGAGACTTGGCCACAGCCTGACACTGAGCTAGGGAAGGAAGCCAGGGCAGCCCCAACAAGGTCAGGACTGGGGTCCTTGGGCTGAGACCTGCCTCCCTGAGGACCAGAGAGCTCAGTTTTGGCTCTAGTTCTCCCCTCTAGCCTACAGGCTGGACTGCATAGAAGAGGTGGGATTTGGTCCTGGTAGGAAACATCTTTTGTCCAGGGCTTTCCACACATCCACAGTACACACTGTCCTGTTCTCCCAGACAGACTGGGTGTTCAAGGGTAAGGATATACAGCCCCGGAGCCCAGATCTGTTACAGTTAGCGGTCCGACCTGGGGATACCTTTGCCTCCTGGACTGTATCTTTGGTCCTCCAGGTACCTCTTCTTCAGTGAGGAAGTCTCCCAGGCAAGGCCAACCACACAGCCCTTAAAAGCCCTCTGCTCCCCACCCCTCCCCCACTCACCATTGGAGGCAGTGAAATCAATGGCCACGGTGAAGTTGATCTGGGTCCTAGAAGTGGGAGAAAGAAGCAGGAAAGTCACCTGGAGAGAGGCAGTGCCGGGGGGTGGCTGGACAGTGAGGGAGAAACCTGACTGCCTCCTTGGCCCATTGCCTGCCAGGTACATGGCCTTGGTGAGGTCATTCATCTCCTGCCAGCTCTGGAAAACTGAGATGGTGGTACCAGCCACCCCTTCCTCCAAAGGATTGTTGTAAGCATCAGAAGTGTCAGACAGTAGAAAAGCCCATTGAAGACTAATTTGTTCTGTGTGGGCATGTGGCTATGACTGCATATTTCCTCCCCAAACTCTGTCCCTTGGGCTCACCTGAGTGTGTTGGATAAGTATGAGTCTCATTGGATTTCTGGGTCAAATTTGGAATCAGATTCAGGGTTAAAATGTATTGACAAAACACAGAGTCAAACTGACATTGTATATCCTAAGAATAAACTAACACCCATGAAGTTGTCTTATTGAAAAATTGAACCTGAAGGTGGTTCAGCCTGCAGAGCTATCTTCCAGTCATTTATAGGAAATGCAGGGGTCAAAAGAACATGTTAAATGACATTACAGGAGGTCAGCCAGCAAAACCCAGTGGGGGGAAACTATAGGATCACTATCAGCAGTAGCAGCATCAGAATCACCCACTCGTTGGGCCTCTCAGGCTCTGTCTGGACCTATTGAGTCAGAACCTCCTGGTGGGGCACAGCAAGCTGCTTTACGTGCCATTCAGGTGCTCATGGGAACCGGCAGAGAAAAGGAGATATAAGACATATCCACCAATTGTAATATGGATCTTGCCTGGATTTCTGATTCAAAAAAACCAAATAAAAACTTCATAAGACAACTGGGGAAATTTGAACACTAACCAAATATTTGCTATTAACAAACTGTTCATTGTGTATTTGTGGCTATGGTATTGCGGTTATGTCTTACAGAGTTTTTAGGATGGCTCTTGTGGTTCAGTGAGTAGGGCACCGGCCCAATATACCAAGGGTGGCAGGTTCAAACCCAGCCCTGGCCAAGCTGCAATGAAAAAAAAAAAAAAAAAAGACAAGAATTTTTATATTTTAGAGACACATTCTGAAGTATTTGTGGATATGGGATGGTTGAGATTTGCTTCAAAATAACAGGAAGTTGGGAGGCTGAAGTGGGAGGGCTGCCTGAGTTCAGGAGTTCAGGCCAACCTGGGCAATACCGTGAGATCCTGTATCAAAAAAAAAAAGAAAAAAAGAAACTAAAAAATAAAATAAAAACTTAAAAAAAAACTGGATGAAGGGGAAAACACATGGAACAAGACTGGCTATGAGTAGTAATTGTTGAAGCTAGATGAAGGGTACTTTGGGGTTGATTATACCTTTTTTCTACTTTAGCACATATTTGAAATAAATATTCTTTTTTTCTTTATTTGAGACAGAATCGTACCCTGTTACCCTGGGTAGAGTGCCATGAGCTCACAGCAACCTCAAATTCTTGGGCTTAAGTGATTCTCTTGCCTCAGCCTCCCGAGTAGCTGGGACTATAGGCGTGTACCACTATGCCCAGCTAGTTTTTCTATTTTTAGTAGAGACGAGGTCTTGCTCTTGCTAAGGCTGGTCTTGAACTCCTGAGCTCAAGCAATCCACCCACCTCAGCCTCCCAGAGTATTAGGATTACAGGCATGAGCCAGTGTGCCCAACCTGAAATAAATTTTCCATAAGAAAAAGGTAGGAAATAGCCAGGTGTTGCGGCGGGCGCCTATAGTCCCAGCTACTTGGGAGGCTGAGGCAAGAGAATCACCTGAGCCCAAGAGCTGGAGGTTGCTGGGAGCTGTGATGCCACGGCACTCTACTGAGGGAGACAAAGTAGAGAAAAAAACAAAAGAAAGAAAATGAAAAAGGTAGGTTTTGGGGATTCAAATTCAGGGTTGAAATTCTCTGAGTGCTTTGCCATTCTAGGTTCTGTGCCAGATGCAAACAGAACAAAGCTGACAGGCACTAGTCCCTGAAAGTCTAATCTTGTGGTTTTCACACTGCAGTCAGTGTAGAAACATGAGGGGAGCTTATTTATTTATTTTACAGACAGAGTCCCACTTTGTCACCCTCAATAGAGTGCTGTGGCGTCATAGTTCACAGCAACCTCTGGCTCTTGGGCTTAGGCGATTCTCTTGCCTCAGCCTCCTGAGTAGCTGGGACCTCAGGCGCCCACCACAATGCCTGGCTATTTTTTGTTGCAGTTTGGCCAGGGCTGGGTTCGAACCCACCACCTTCAGCACCCTACTCACTGAGCCATGGGTGCCATCCATGGGGGGAGCTTATTTAAAAAGAAGATTCCAGGGCTCTACCCCAGAGATGCCAATTCAGTTGGTCTGGATAAAGGGTCCACAATCTGCCTCTTAACAAAAATCCCCTGTCCTCGTTTAGGATTTTGAGGAGGGGGTGCTGGGATCACACTTGGGGAAACTCCATTCTAGTGGTTCTCAGTTGGGACTATGGATGAGGTAAGATGAGGCAGGCCTCACTTCCCCTGCATTTAGCAAAAGGTTCTTATCAGAAACCACAGTTCTCTCCACCTGATCACATCTGAGCTGCAACTCATGAGCCCTTCACCGTCCAAGAAAGATCATGGACGTGGTTAACAGAAGATCCAAACTAGAGTCTGTTGGCCATTAACAGTCCACCCCACACTCTTTCCCATTTTCTGCTGGCTGAAGGCAGAAAATTCAGTGGATTCTAGCCTCTAAAACAAAAGGAGCAACAAGATTGCAAGAGCCTGGGTCCCTGAATGACTGTATGGATCTTCTCCCCACCCAACCCTGACATCCCACAGACAAAAAATAAACCTTTATTTGTATTAAACCTTAAGATTAGGGAATTAGCTGTTATAGCAGTTGGATTACTATATTATTCTGTCTTCTCTCAGTATGGAATATAAAGAATATGTCTTTGTTAGAGGAAGGGAAATAGGGTGGCTCCCATAGCTTAGTGAGTAGGGTGCCAGCCACATACACCAAGGGTGGTGGGTTCAAACCTGGCCCAGGCCAGCTAAACAACGACAACTGCAACAACGAAAAATAGCCAGGTGCTTGTAGTCCCAGCTACTTGGGAGGCTGAGGCAAGAGAATCACTTAAGCCCAAGAATTTGAGGTTGCTGTGAGCTGTGACGCCACAGCACTCTACCAGGGGGTGAGATGGTGAGACTCTGTCTCCGAAAAAAGAAAAAATAATAATAAAAATAAAGAAAGGGAGACATTTGGAGGGTTAGAGTCCCACTCCCAGGGCCACCTTTAGGGGGATCATTCCAGCCTGCAAGACTATAGCTGAGGGACTCTTGCAAATAGAGGGTGAGAGAAAAGGCAGGTCATTCTCCTTAATTAGTCCTCCTCTGCTCTGGATTCTGAAAAGAATCAGGGGAGAAAGCAAGTGGAAAGCAGGTACATTTGTGGAGAAATTACTCCCAGTAGCCTAGTCTCTCCTGCCTAAGGGCAGAATGCAGGCTGGTATGCAACCAGCCCCTCCTCTGACTGGGGGAGAGGTATTCATATCCTTCCTCCTGGGTCCAGGTAGGCAGGAGAGGGAGGCCGGGATCTCTAGATAAGTCTCCATCAGATTCCTGCCTGGACATGAATGCTGGGCTCTCACTCCCTGGAGCCAGCTGACTCAGACTCTCCAGAGAGCTTAGAGAGAGGGCTGGCTCTGGGGCTCTAACCTGCCCAGCAAGGGTGGCACCAGCTTTGCCAGTAGCCATGCCTACAAGGGTTCCTTTTATTTATTTCTTTGAGATGGGGGTCTTTCTTTGCTGCCCAGGCTGGAGTGCTGTGTGTCATCATAGTTCATTGCAAACTCAAACTCCTGGGCTCAAATAATTCTTCTACCTCAGCTTCCTGTGTAGCTGGAACTACAGGTGTACATCACAGGCTAATTTTAATTTTTTCTTGTAGAGATAGGGAATGGGAGGGTGAGGAGAGAGGCCTCATTATGTTGCCCAGGCTAGTCTTGAACTCTTGGCCTCAAGTGATTTTCCCATCTTGGCCTCCTAAAGTGCCGGGATTACAGGCATGAGCCTCTGCACTCAGCAGGGCTCCTTCTCAATGAAACCTCACAGCATCCAGCCTTTACTTCATCAGTCTTCATCTCACCCCACCTGTAGCTACAAGACAGGCAGGGCCAGGATTATTAATTACTATGGAATGAAAGGTAGCATGTTGGTGAACCTTGCCACCATCTCGGTGTGAGACTGCGGGCAAGTTATGTACAATGGAGATAACCATTCTGGCTCTGCCCACTATGTTCTGTAGGATAATCAGGGTGAGGGTTGTTTGGAAATTCCAGGTGCTATGGAATATAAGTGGTGGTGGCTTCATGAGACAGGAAGGGAGCAAGTGCAGGGACTGAAATGGGCTCAGAGGAGGGGCAAGAAGGGGCAGAGGAGGCCCTGGGTGCCCAAAGGGAGGGCGTGTGCTCAGTGGGTAGAAGGAGGCTTGCAAACTTGAGACTCTGCAAGTTCAAGGCAGCAGGGAACAGAGTCATGGGAAAGTGAGTATGGCTTCCCAGGGCCCACCTTCTCCCTCTGCTTTGGAGAACCAGGGAGCGGAGTGCCTACTTGGCTGGGAGGAGCTTTTGGCAACTGCCCTGTCTCCTTTCCAGACAGGTGTAGCTACTCACCTGTCTGCACCTGTGGGCTCTTGGCTGCCCACACCCTGACCTGGCACCTGTCCTGGCAGTGAGCAAGCCAGGCAGGCTCTCATCTTGAGTCAGGTTCTTTCCGTGAGCTGTTGGCTAGCGCCTTTGGCTTCCCTACCTGTCTGGGCCTGGACACCATCCTCTCTGCTCCTTAAACTCATGTTTGACCACCGGTTAGCTCTAGGACCATGCCATGGCTCATCCCCCAATCCCACTGCCCCTTACAGGCCCCTGATAACAGTGAGCAGGTTAATCACTGCCCTCCCCCACCTCCCAACCCCCCACCCCGCCTCCGCCAACAGATCAGAGGCATCAGCAGCTCAGAACTGGAAGGAAACTTTTTTTTTTTTTTGAGACAGAGCGTCAAGCTGTCACCTTGGATAGAGTGCCGTGGCATCACAGCTCACAGCAACCTCCAACACCTGGGCTCAAATGATTCTCCTGCCTCCGCCTCCCAAGTAGGTGGGACTATAGGTGCCTGCCACAATGCCTGGCTATTTTTTGGTTGCAGCCGTCATTGTTGTTTGGCGGGCCTGGGCTGGATTCGAACCCACCAGCTCAGGTATATGTGGCTGGTGCCTTAGCTGCTTGAGCCACAGGCACC